>OMNM01043208.1:4446-14976 GCA_900302745.1 Parablennius parvicornis
AACCCCTTTTTTTTTTTTTTTTTTTTTTACCTTCCAGTGAGATGATTCCCACACATCCCTCACCCACCTGATCAATCTACTCTCATTAGCGTTTCAGTATTTATGTCAACCCAGTTTCTATCATTCCGAATAGAATATTTATTACCTCCATTTAACACAGTATAATTTTGTCTGTAAATTGTATATGAATAAAAAAAAAAAAAAAAAAAAAAAAAAAAAGTTCAGGACTGAACAGCTTTTATATTATAGTATTTGTGTGGACTATGTTGTCCCCATTGGTCTATTGAGCTGTACCTTTTTTCTCCAGCAGATTTTATGTCTGCTCAGCCATCTTGGATGTTTCTTTTTTTTGTTTTTTTTTTGTGCCTCTCTTGCTGTAAAAACAGTCAGCTCTTTCTGCTACCAACAAACATTCAAAGTGAAGCTTTAATCAACTGCACGCCACGAAGAAATGACTCTGTGACTTTGCCTGATGGGTATAATTCACCAGATGTGGAAATCTTTCATCACAATCAGACTTGGGCTGTCTCAAATTGAAAAGACAGAACATGCTGAAAATACCGAACTTGTCAAAGC
The DNA here is from genome assembly GCA_900302745.1 of Parablennius parvicornis. Classification (NCBI taxonomy): domain Eukaryota; kingdom Metazoa; phylum Chordata; class Actinopteri; order Blenniiformes; family Blenniidae; genus Parablennius; species Parablennius parvicornis. Next base: position 5,023 of record OMNM01043208.1, read on the forward strand.
GAAACGGCAAGGACATTCCTTTAAGGACACTCATTTAAGTTTTGAAAACTGCATCAATGTAGCTTCATTAAATAATGCTAGTCGAGCATCTCTTCAGTTTGCTATTTAAGTAATGTATTAATCTGATGCAGGTGCTCAGTCCTACCACCTCATCTCGTCTTCCAGGCATGATTTCTGCCCCTTCATTAAATGTGGGTCAATAACTACTTTGCTCTAGCAACCTAGCATTTGTACTAAGAAGACTTTATAAAGCTAAAGGATTTTATGTAGCTGACTACTTGAGATGTGATCAAATAAATGTGTAACACAAAAAAGAGAAAAGAAGAAAGTAATTGAGATTCTGTGCTGTGGTTTGGCAGATATAACTGTGGAGAAACGGCGGCAGATTAGAGCGTCTGCACGGTGTCAACCAGGGATTAACCTGCAGTGTCTCTTATGAATGGGTCACACACAGGTTAACCACATGTTCAGCGGAGTGCTTTACACACAGACCTCTCACACTGAACAATAGCATAGGGTTCATTTTATTGTCAGGTTATGGTAAAATATGATTAGATCCCTGAGTAAACGCTGTACAGGAGAAACTGGCGCTTCTCCCTGTTTAAGGTTTTGACATCACAAATCTGATGTGTATTCTAAATAAAAGTGAGGTTTTCTGATCTAACATAACTGTAGATTTGTGGATATTATTTAACTTTAATATAACAGAGAATCTTTTTTCAAATGTAGAGAATTTTTGTCTCTCTGAGCAGTGGAAACTAAGGCATAAATGATTGGCAACAATGAGTGACAGGAAACAGCCAGAAGCTGAAGCAATAGCCCCATCTTGAAGTCCACTCTGGAGGAGAATTACAAACAGAGAACTCCTGAGAAAGGGAGTGATGGTGTGACAGAAGCATAACAGGGTGAGATGAAAGGTTCCGGTGACGAGACAGGAGAGAAGAAGGGGGATTAAAAAAAAAGATGAAGATGGAGGTGATGGGTGCGAGCGGATGAGCCCCCAAGATGAGGACTCCTGAGATCTGTAAACTTTTATATTCTAATGTTGAGGATTCTCACTGAGCGGTGTCTCAGTTAGCCAAGCACCCCGCTGTGACCTCCTTCTGCAAATTAACACAAAACCCTGCAACAAAAACAGCCGGGCTAAACTAGTCCCGGGTTCTTACCATTTTCGAAGAGAGAAAAGCAAATGACTACACGCTGTGCGGAAAACACAACATAAAGAAGGGACAGAATAAAAGATACATCAGCACCGTATGCCTCGGAGTATACACTGAATTCCATTATATTTTTATAAATGAATTTCAATGAGCTCTCTGTCAGAGGTAATAACAATGGAAAAGTAATCCTGGCTTGAACTAAGTCACCGTCAGGAAGTTATATATTGTAATTATCTCCTGGATATGCTTACCTACCACAAAAGGCTAAATTACCATCCTAAATCTCAGCTGTGTGTTCACGGTGAAGAATAATTTCAGTGAAAGTGACACTGTGAAGTATCTACTGAGAATTGTAGTATCTTTGAAGTATGTTGCTTTTGAATGAACAAACACAAAATAATAAAGCAATACGACGTAATGCGACTTTTCCGAGTTCCCCCGTAGATGAAATGGCAAAAACACTTCACGATAATTTAGCCCCGCCGTAAACTCCAGCTTGGTGGAAGTCCCAGTTAAATCCCAATATCCAATGTTTTGCTTCACTTGTGTGCTGTGGGTTAATCAAACAACCCATGAGGTGTCTTTCAATCAATCTTACCGTCTTCGTCTTGGTGTCTACTTTTGCAGTTATTTATGCTAACGCAGCACATTTGGCAAATGTTGTCATAGTTTCTTAAACTTTTCTCTGACTGATGCAATACAGACAATGACAGCTGCAACCACGGCTACCAGAGCAGCCCGTAGTCACATTAACATGAACTGAAGTTAATATGTTTCCTTAAAAATCAGTCAACATCCAACATCAGTCAATCTAATAGAAATAGAAAATATCCAGCAAAACACTTTCTGACCAAAGGAGCGTTCCTGTAATTATAAACAATTGCACATAAACCTATTGTTTTATTTACAATAGAACAATATAACATTTTACCATTTCATTGGCAAATTGTGGGATGTATAGTGAAGAAGAGCACTGTAATCTTTTTTTTTTGTTAAATCTTACATTTTATATAACCCCCCCCCCAACATTAAACAAAATGAGACAAAACTGTCCTGATGTCTTCTTAAAGACATTTGTCATGTGCTTCTGCCAAAATGACCAAGTTTCACAATTTGCCCGATGCAGCCGCTTTCATTTTTAAAAAAACAAGTACGCACCATAAGCTGGTGTTTTGAGTCAGTGTCAGTGGCCACTCTACAGTGGTGTAGCCAAACAGATATGCAGGTTTACACCTCTGGACAAACTCTGGACATTGCAACGGCCGATGATGCATACAAGACTAAAAACACACACAAAAAAAAGTGAGGGACACACTGAACACCCCCGAGACTGAGACTTAAACTTTACACACTGTGCCTTTTAGAAGGTATCGTTATTTTCAGGAGGGGAATGTTGCCCCATTCTTGCCTGATGCATATATTGATCACTCACACTTTCTTGGCAAAGTTTCAGTTTGATGATATTGCAAAAAAATTATAACGGTGGTGGGAATGGATTATTAGAAGGATATTTCAGCACTTGGACTGTTCAATTACTTTAAAAAACGTTGTAGTTTGTCTTTTTTTTTTTTTTTAATAGAAATACCATTTAAATGAATGACAAAACTATGAAGTTACCTTCAAATCATCTTTTACTACTGTTATGATTGTACCTAATGTTAATACAATTCCTAGTATTTTGTTTGTAATTTTCCTTTTTCTTACCTATTATATGTGACTTATGAAATTCTTATATATATTTTTTTTTAGTGCAGCTAATGTTTCTATGTTACGGGCTTATATGAGGGAAACTAATTTAAATGAATTTATTGGAAATTAAATTGGCAAAAAATTGCCTTCAAAAACAATTTGTCATTAAAAAGATATAATAATACTGATTTGTTTCCAATAAAACGCTGCTGTTATAAACAGTTATTTTTGTACTTTTTGGTCATATCACTTAACTTTTAATGTTTATTTTTGTTTAAGTTCTAAATGTTTTCAACTGATTTGTGTTGTGTTGCTGCTACAAAATTGAAAATAAGTGACTATTTTTCATGGCATATCAAATGTCTTACTTTCAATATCCACTATGGTGACTTTATAGTATCACAAATGTGGCTTTTTTTTATATGATAGCATCTAATTAGACATTTTATGAACAGTACAACTCCATTTATAATTGGGCCAGCCACATTTGTGATGTGCTAATAGTGACAAAAACATTTACAATTAAAAAAAAAAAAGATGAATGGTATAGGAGTATTCTATGATACTATACAAACAGTCATGTATAATATACAACTTCCAAACTTGCTTTACAGTGTGAATTATACGCAGTCAAGCCATGTGACAGTGTCCTGAAGTGACTTCAAGACTAGTTTGGCATTTTTCTCCTGCAGCTTTCTGTCACTTATCAGTCCACACATACTCTGACACCCACAGAAAAGTAATATCAGCAAATGCAGAGGCTTTTTGATCTATCACTGCAGCTCCTGTTTCGGCTTTACCTTTATGCATTTACACCTCTAGATTATGAAACTGTATCCTAAGGTGACTGTCTCTCTTCCACAAGACGGGGGCGCAAATATGGATTGTTTGGATTTTTTTTTTTTCCTCTTCTTTGTTCGTGTCCACCCTCAGAGACTGAGTTACTGTGACTGAGACCACAGATCAGACACCTGTCTCTGATATAGAGGCACAATCATCAACATTATCGTCCTCATCATGGTCAGTCTTTAGCGATGCCAGGCGACCTCTCAATCTGCCGAGTGAGAATCTGAAAGCACTGGCAGCTCGGACCCCTGACAACTCTGGCGAAAATAGAGAGGGACCCCACCATGAAAGAGAGCGCAGTGATCAAGCTGCTGCCCCTGCTGAGGACAGCCCTGTGTGTGACAGCCAAACACTTTCACTGATTAATCAAGCCTAGCAGCGGGGCTTTATGTGCCATTAAGAGCCCTGCTAAATGACTTCACTTCATTCATTAAAGTGGAGCATCCTCTGCGGCCCCGCTTGCCAGACAGACAGACAAGTGGAAGCTGGGAGGGAGATGATGGTGGGGCAGCGATGAGGGTGGTGGGGGCACGGAGGCAAGATAAACAACGACAAATATAGACCCATTACAATGCTGAATAATTCATCTTATATGCAGGGCTTCAGAAAAACAACGGAGGGGGGGGGAAAAAAAAAAGAGACCAAACAACCATGAGGATTATGAAGCCTTTATGCGTTGAAGAGCATCTGCAAAACAGGGCTATTTATGCACACACCTTGTCTGGAAAAAGGTACAAGGATGGGATCATAGCCAAATCACTTTATATGGAAAATCAGGTTCTGCTAGAATAATCCCTGATGGATTTTCATTAAGAGAAAGTATATTTTTAATGAATCTGTGCAGGGGAGTTGGCTAGCTATAGCTGTGAGTGAATTAACGTGTTGAAAGTGGAGTATACAGTGTTTGCATGCTTCATTTGAGCTTTTGTTTCAACTCCTGCTGCAAGCACAGAATGCGTGTATGCTCAGCTACCTACTGTTAAACAGTACAGTACAGAGAAACTAATACTCAACTTTGACAACTCGTGAGAAGGCAGATTCAATGATGCCCGCCTTTGGCATGAAAAGGAGAAAAGAGTAGTAATTTAGCAGTCAACAGAGACATAAAGATGAAGAGATGTGGAGAAAGATAAAAGAGATAAGGATTAGCAGCAACAAGAAGATCCAGGAGGGAAAAAAACGGGGGAGACTAAGGGAGAGAGAGATGGAAAGGGAGAGAGTAAATGATTAATGGAAGCTTGGAGGGGAGGTCAGGATGCAGCAGAAGAGGAGTGATGCTGCTGCCTGTGAGCAAAACTGAAAAGGACAACATTATGAACAGTCTTGCTATTGTTGCACATCTTCTGTATGGAAAAAGGGAAAAATGACCAGAAATAAGGTGAAAAGATGGACCAGAAGTAAAGCTGGTGAATGACAATTTCTCCTCTTACCTAAACCTTTTGACCTAAGCCTTTTGAGAGGCTTTATGCAGTTATTTATATGGTCGCATAATACAACTACAAAAATGTGGGAAGACGCTGTACGATTGTCTCAGTGACCAATCGTGACAATATCGTTTGTTGTCACTTGAAAACTGTAATCTAACATCATACAGTGAAAACGGTTTCAAGACATCTGTTGTCACAGTGGCGTGTGTGTGTGTGTGTGTGTGTGTGTGTGTGTGTGTGTGTGAGTGTGTGTGTTTTCATTCTCTTTGTACACACTCCCTAAGATGTGTTTTTTTTTCTCGCTCTCCTCCTCTTTTCTCCTCTTTTTTTTCTGCTCCCTCCCTCTTCCTTGTGTTCCTTTCAGAACAGAGCCCCAGATACTGAAGATATTGCCCCTGGTTTATTTGGCCCGTCTCTGTCTCTCTTTTTCTCTCTTTCTCTCGCCATATATATCTCCTGATTCTCCCCTCTCATCTCCTTTCTTTTTCCCTTTTATTTATCTTCAGCAAGTCCTCTCACTTTGCGATCAATACGCTCTTTTCGCTTGAAGCCTCGCGGCCAATATGAGAGGAGCTGCGGGATTTTTGAAGTTGGAATGCTAAACATGTTAAACAGCCAGAGATGTTTTTGAAAATTTGGGATCATCGGAGAGATGTTAAACGTCTGAATTTGTTTTTCCCAGCTCCCCGCTGCATACTGTACATGCATCAGACGTTATAGCTTTTTATCAGCTGTCTTTGATCTCTCCGTAGCGTTTTATATAATATTTCTGATTCTTGTATTTGAATCTATTAGCGAATCACTAAGTCAGGGATGTAGCAGTTAGCGTTACAAAACGAACATGTGATTTGCATATTTATATATTTATAAAGATGCTTTGATATGGGTTTGCTTCATTTGAAACCAGCGCGGCATCACCAGTGCCTCTGTATGGGAGTAATTCTGTAGTTCCTGTATAAATTGATTTCTAGTTTCAAAATATAAAGTTCACTCAGTGGCCCTGCTGAGTGAACATTGCAAAGAATTAACTGTGTTTATGCTCTATGAGTGTGGAGAGTTTTACGTGTAGGGATTCTCATAGTTGATAATAACTTGAGTAATTCATGCACAAAACATAGCATCGAAGGAAAATATCATCTTCCTCATGTACCACATTTATTTTCCCAACAAAGGCCCCATTTACAATACATGTCAAGTGAAAACCCATTGTTTGTTTCAGTATCAATTCAGAATAGCTTTGCATTTCCATGGCAACATGATGAAAATCATGTCTGTTAATCAGGAAATTGTAGAAACACCGAAAACATTACAGTATAAACATTAACAATGACAAGTACACGAACATTGGTATGGACAGACAATGAAGTTGGATTGTTATTTTGGTGACTGTCAACTATAAAACTACCAAGTCCCAGGAGAATGTGGACTTGGAGTCATGACACTCTGGAGGCAAGTATTGTTATTGTCAATCGACTGAGCTTGTGCAGAACAACTATGTACTACAGCCATGGTGCACATGCGCAGTAGCAGTGCTCCAGAGAAATTGCATTTTTCTCCATCTACACAGAAAAGGAGTTGGAGCATTTTCAAAGAGTTCCACTTTGAAGGTTGTTTTCAGAAAGCTGCGATTTTCCCCATTTTCACAGAGATGGAAAGGAAATGTTTTCAAAAAGTTGGGTGTGCAGTTGTTCCGAACAATGTTGTTGTGTCAACGGACACCCAAAATGCAATGAAAGTTTTGCATTTTCACTTGTAAACATTGTCGTGAACGTGCTAAATGACACATTAAGTGAAACTGTTCTCCTTTACTTTTCGATGTTTGCTCCCTGTTAAATATGAAGTTAATCATTGAAACACATTTTGTAATACAAATGCTATAAAGTCATCAATCCATCCATCTTCTATAATGCCACATTCTGCCCAATTTCATCTTGAGTGGGCAGAGACAGTAGAATAGTTCCATAATATCCTTTACATTTAAACCTAAAAGTTTTCTTTGTTGTGAGGCAGATTATACATTTTGAAATAGCCTATATATGCATAAAGCCAAATGGCCACAACCTCAGCATTTAAGCCAATTTTAATAGAACCTTCCGGTGCAAGATGAAGTGAAATCTCCATATACTTTTTCTGTGACTGTTGCATCATGCTTGTTTTTACAAACTCACCCTGACAGCATGGCTTTGAGGCTAGTTTGCTTGCAATGAGGAAGATATCTTTCATGGCAGCGTCGCTGATATTTCAGTTCAGGCCGTAAGTTTATGTCCGCCAATCCTGAGAAATTTGTGAAACAATCAAAGTTTATTTTTTAACAAATTTCATGAAGAACACTAACAAGAAAGAAAGAAAGAAAGAAAGAAAGAAAACGCAGCCTGTAGAAAAGAACTGATGGCGATAGAACAAAAGTATCATGAACAGTATTTGGTGTATATGTCGATGTGACCACAGATTGAGAGCTAATGTCTTTTGATAACGTGAGCATTTCTGCCATCTCTTTACAAATGAGTCTTCCCTTAAACCCAACATAAGAGTCAATATTCCCACTGTCTTTATTTCCTCTATCAGGCCAAACCATTGTTCCTGCTTAGGTGGGGTGGGTTTAAACCAATTCTAAGTTACACTTTTTCTTATTGCTTTAAGAAGAGTCGTAACCAGGTATTGATCTTCCTTCAGTGTAACTAGCAAACACATGGCCAAAAACAATCCATGTTTTCTTTGAAATTTTTAGAATTTACGTGTTTTATGGCCAGATTGGAGCCTCTTTGGGACCTGTTTTGGCCAATGGGCCTCATGTTTGACACCCTAGTTTAATGCTTTGATTTTCTTCTGGAAACTAGACTCCTTATTTTTTGTAGTCTCTTCAACTTTCTTCTCGGATCATCAAATGTTAATATTTCCAATCTGCGCTCAAATACGTGAGAAACTAAAGAGACTTCAGTCAAATGTGCTTGTTTATACTCTCTTGATTTAAACTGAGGCCACAAGGAGCCAGCGCCAATTCTGGTCATGTTAGGATTGAGGCTGGACATTCAGCAAGTCCTGGGGCTGATAAAAGCAAGCATGTCTATAGATTTTGAAAGAAGCAAGAGTGAATATTTTGCTTGGAAAGAAAGAATGTGCAAACTGCAGACATAGAGGGCATGGCCACATGGTTTTGAAGTTCAGCTAACTTCGATTTTCATAAGAAAATGTGTATCTTGCTCCATAAAAAAAATAACAATAAATAAATAAACAAAATGGTGAACATCAACATAATTTTAGCAGATTTGAGTGATTTGAGGAGACACCAGCATGACTCAGAGATTTCTGAGGTTAAGTATCAGAGCAGTGGTTATTTCTGTTTATATTGCTGATATAGTGGTGGCAGATCTAGAGCTACAGTCTTACAAGTGTCTACTAACAATGTTCCGATTGGAATGTCACCTCAGCCAAATGTATTTCTGGTCTCCTTTGAAGTTGGCGATTAGTTCCGTTGATCAGACTGCCATTGAGCACGTTTTTCCCTGGATTTGCTGCGTGTTTGTGACCTTGATTTTTATCCAACATAACCTGGAACGCATCACTGCCAGGTAAAAAGAAGGATCTCTTTGTTGTGCTCTCTCTTGATCAGTCCCCCGCACTCACTCCTTCCTCTTTGTTCCCCATTTTTGTGCACCTGCTCCTCTCGCTGCCACTGTCGGATGGACAGGCGGAAGGCTGCTACATCCCCGATGACTGTCATCATCATCGTCTGTCTGTCCGAGCAGCGTTGATGAGCCAGGAGGGCAGCGAGCCAGACAGCCCGACAGCAGGGCTGTGGAAACAAATGCAAACTGCCCTGTGCACCCGGTTTCAATCCAACTGGTAAGCAAATAATATGCAAACTTTTTGAAATGTAACAAAAAAAACCACAACAAAAAAAACAGAGAGAATGTGGATTTGGTGCATTTCATCACTTGGTTTGGGAGTGAATAAATCAGATTCATGAATGAATAAAACAGCCACCAATTACTCAATAATTAATATGGATTAGGGAAGTTGTTGCTGCTCTGTAGGGACAGATCGCTTGTCACCTTCATGGTTTTATCTGAAGAAAACAAGGATTTTGTTTGGTGATACACTCACACGAAACAACAACACAGACTTAATTTGGAGGATGTGATTACCGTAGTTCTTTCAAGCAATAATTCCATCCATTAATCCTCCATATTGTTTCTTTCAACTGGAGCTAATTCACATCTGAGTGATATCAGGTTTCACCCGGGACACGTCATCAGTCCATCACAGACAGACTCAAGACCACAAACACACTAAGTGGAAAAATCACACACACGCATACAATAAACATGGAATCTCCACATGGAAAGGCTCATAAGCCTTTCCTCAAACCGTTGACATCTGACTGCAGCAATAATTTACATTCTTAAAATCCAAACTGTGCTCATTTAGATGTTTATCCATCTATCCATTGAGGGGCTGGCTCTGATCCCAGTTTCTTTGACAGTCGTTTTTATTGAGATTTGATGCCGTTTGTTTACATTGGCAAGTATTTCAAGCTTTTACTAAAGTCTCTCAACATTACCATAAACCATTGGGAGGAGAAATGAGTGTGTGGCTCCACACCTTCCACATACATACTATTTATACACAGGCTTATATTGATGGACCTGCAGACAGGAGACGGAGAGGTAAACATCAAACCTCGTCTTTGGTGGTCGTCACAGCAGTCGCAGTGATTATTAAACGTCGCGTTTTAAAGCGTGACACTGTAAGTGATGTGGTGAGGAACAAAGAGAGAAGAGTGAAGGAATGAGGGTGGAGGGAGGGTGTGTGTGGGTGTTTTTTTTTTTGAT
>OMNM01043213.1:2597-12904 GCA_900302745.1 Parablennius parvicornis
GCAGCATTGAACGGAGGATGAGCACACATTTAGTAAAACCAATTTCCCATTATAATCTACAGTGTTGTATATGCTCCAGCTTTAAAGAGCGATCTGAGAGATAGGGAATTACATCAGGGCCACTTTGTTGGACATATGTGCAGCAATTGAGCTTTCACTGGCAGTCGTTCTGAGTTTCCCTACCAGGCGCTGTAGTACTTGGCGGTGCCTGTTAGGACGATCTCAATCCTCATTACAATGTGAGATCAGATTAGGTCACCTGCTGTGACTCTTGCCCTTCTCTGCACGAGTAGTAATGGGATCAAAATCATTTGTAGAAGTATGGCTTATGTGCTTCTGACCAGTGAGCTTCACCACATTGACTCCTAGGTTGTCTCATTAATACAAGATTAAATTAACCCACTGCAGAAATTAATAAGTAATTCATCAAACACTGTGCTGTCAGCTTTATAACCATGTGAACTGTGTAATGAGTGTTTTACTGAAGAATATATGTACACTATTGTTTTGTTTCTTGCATTTTTCAGACTTTATGAGTATTAGTTTATTTAAAAGGAGACAGTGCACTTTCATAAAACACATGATTACACATGGTTAAAAAAGCCAGAATTAGCCAGAAGGCTAGTTTTATACTTTTATACGGACTCTAAGCTGTCCTTGACATAAATCCTTTTAAGTTGTTTGTCAAGCTGGGTTGATTGTGATTGATTTTGAGGAGCTGTCATGCAATGAAGTTTAAATTTGGGACTTTGCCTGTAAACATGCACAACTAAACGTTTCTTATATAGTAGTAATCAAGTGACTCCAACCATAAGTGGCTAATTGACCATCTGGAGGACTATCGCAATCCTCTACTGCAGCTACCGGTCGCCATTATGGTCGCAAATTGGTGGTGAAACCATCCACACCTACTAGTTGAAGAAACTAAGTAGTGCTGCATTAAAGCTACGCAGCACAAATGAACCAGTGACAGACTCCCACCTCGGCTGCCTTTACACAAGGGACTACAATGGTGATTCGTGAAAGATCTTGACAAGGGAATAGCACTATTCATCTACTGTCCAACATGGAGTCTCCTGTCAAACATCAGAGTATTGGAGCTGAAGGGACATGTGTGTCAATATAAGAGCAGAGCTCAGCAGGGGGATTAGAAACAACACCAGAGGCCCAGAGCAGCAGCAGAAGCAGCACGTGAAGACAGAGCTGTCACAGTGCAGCTGCAAGCTGAAACGGATGAACCTGAACGCAGCCTGGATTGAAATTGTTCTGGAAGACATACTCAGATCATGTAACACGGTAATGTGGCAATATGCAAATGCACTGCAATCAAAATGTGCTAATGGACTAATTAATTTCCAACAAAAGGGTCACGCTGCAGTCTGCTGTTTTTGTTTCTTTTTTTTGACAATTGTTGGAATAATTCATCCGTAAGTAACGAGTTAAGCTAATTATAAAGAACCTCTGTATTGTTGTGTGTTCCACACTGGTATAGTGGTTTGCACTACTAATCTCAGTTCAAGTGCAGGGTGGTCTATCTTTGTGGAGATTGCATGTTCTCTCAATGTGTGCTGGTACTAACATATCCATATGTTTTATTTATGAGAGAATACTGTAACTGAAATTATTAGATCATTGTTCTTATACTCTGTCAGTGATTGTGACTTATATTTTTTAACCTTAGTGAAAATAGGAATATATTTCAACTTCAAATCCTTCTATCGTGCTTTTATTTATTCAACTTTTTTTTTATACCCAACACATCATTTTTGGATTTGGAGTGATATATGAGGAAAGTACAATATACAATATTTTTTGTATTCACAAATATTACCATAATACATCTTTGAGTTAATATAACACATTGGAGAAAATAATGCAGGTAACATGCAAAAGACTGAAAGTTGCTTCAATTCTTCCTCCTTTTCACCCTATTTATGAAATAATGGATACATGTCACAAATTTTTGTGAGCAAGCTTTGGAGATCGCATTGTGACACTTGACGGCACAAAACCAACACAATGAGACACGTGACAGAAACACCTGCGAAGCTTCGAACAATCAATAGCACCAAGATGAACAGCTACTTTAAAAGAATCATGTCATTATATTGATTTCCACCATCTTGCTCTGCTGTACCCTGGATGAACTTCCATAAGAACATGCAGCCCGCGTGTCTCCCATTATACAAGGTCAACAATGCACTTTATCAGAAATTTAGTGCGATTGTGGAGAATAACAGCTGCATTAAGTGGATCATACACCTAAGTGACCGTTATTTGTCCCGCAATACCAACCTTATGTGCCATCGTGGATGCTTCTCCGTGTGGTCTTTCAGCCATTCAGATCACTGTGAAGAGTCGATGCCGGTTCACGAAGAGGGCCACCATCATTCACTTGCCTACATGCCGGCCGTCAAGTTGAATGACAAGAGGATCTACAGAAATGACACTGAGAAGCCATTTGGAGTGGAAACATGTGGCTGGCTGGAAGCAAATGGACGGGGAATAACTAGAGCTGAAAGGGTCGAACTTTCAAGAGGCTACATAATAGATTGGAGGCAGGACTGCTGCAGGAACCAGAGAGTGCCACACTGGGTGGGCCAACGTTTAACCTACATAAATGTCAACCTACATAAAGTATACCCCACAGGAAGAAGAAAAAAAAAAAGTCTTAAACTGTTATATTAAAAAAAACAACATATATTTGTAAACCTACAATAATTAGGGTTTGTGAATGAGGCCACCTGATGTTCATCACATTTTACTGCAGCTTGAGACAGCTGAGGTGAGCGTGAAGGACGCTGTGTGACACACAAAGCATTCATGAGTACATTAGTAAAATGGCTCCTGTCATCAGCAGACAGATGAGGTGGCTGCCAGAGATTGCTAGAAAAAGACACCATCTGCCATTTGGAAGGCTTATGCAGCAAATGATTTAATCAGGGATATATCATATACATATAGTCTTAATTCAGCATTTTTGAGGAGTTGATCTGTCTCAGAGACAGTATTTTAATTATATCTTTACAAGTACTGGTGAAAAGGTAGCTGATATTTTTCCAATTTAAAAATGGTCAATTTATCACATTTGTGATGGAATTAATCACTCAGTCACTTCTCAAAAAGCTGTTCCTGCACTACAAGAGTGAGGAGTTTGGCCATCCAGGAGAGACTGGAAGTAACTGCTTTTTCTTAATTTAGAGAGGAGGTGTGGTTCAGGGGGTCTGATTACGAAGCCCTCCTCTCCTCCTTTTTTGGAGCTATACCAGTCACCTTGAACTGGGAAAACACCTAAAAGTCGACTCTGGTCCTGTTTTGAAATAATGATCTACTACTCTATTTTCTTGCTATAAGTTTCAGCTAAGTATAAGTTGCGTTTTCAAAAAATGTATCATCAAGAGGAAAAATTTGCATTGTTGACATGCATGTTTTTCCTTAGCTGCACCATTGATGAGTTTCGGTCAGCAGCTGCTGGGAATTCACTCCTCCAGCTGACAATTAGCATCCTTTGTTTTCTTCATCATGTTAGTTGTTTGGTTTAGTAGTAATAGTGAGTTTCTCTAGTCCCTTTACAAACATCACAGACACTCCAGACTGTTCCTGATGCTCGGTTTCCATTTTCTGCTTCATATTTTGTATATTTAGTTGATATTTTGCTGTGTAGCTTTTTTCAGTTGGGTGACTCGGTAGTAATGGAGGTTTTTCAGTGGTACCGAAGCAACATTCTGTTGTTATTAGTGATCCTGGATTAAATGCACTGCTATATTTTCATATTTAAATCACTCAAAATACAAAAAAAACAACATAAATAAACGAGATGTCTGGAAATACGGTGTCTATAATATAAAATACTTACTATCTGTGGTGGCTTTGTAAAGCACTGGTCAGGGTGATTGCTTCACAGTTTGGAGGTCCGGAGTTCTCTCTGTGCATGGGTTATCTCCCTTTGCACTTGGTTTTTCATACAATCCAAAGACTTGTATGTTGGGTTGATCAGTGACTCTGAATTTAACGTAGGTTGGAAACACCGTTTTCATGTGTGTTTTAGAGGTCGCAGCTTGTCCGTCGTGAACACTGCCTCTGATCTTGTGTCCACTGGCAGTGGCTCCAGTTCTCTGTGACTCTATTCTGGATGATGTTTACCGGACAGTTGGATGAACCAACTATCTGCTTCGTGTTTTAGAACCAAAGGTATTCAAATATAGTTTCACAATTTTGTTTTTGAAGGCTGAGCTGCAAAATTTGAAGGGAAAGAAAAGGTGTATCCGGTCTTCAAAGCCTGGAGGTGATCACACTGCTGTAATGGATGAAAGAATTTTGTTGAAACAATCAATTTAAGTTTCACATCACATCCAATCGTGGTAGGAAAAAAAAAAATACTATATTCACTGATTCACTGGATTTATCTGAAAACCCTGAGGTATATATATTATAAATAATTCTTAACCCTAAAGTTCAGCAGTTATTGGCAGAGGTGCAGAATAATTCTCAAAGCACCACTGGCTGTTCTGTGCAACTTCTGCTGCTTGACTAGTGGTGGAGAAGTCTGACTCTGAACCAAGTATGGCTGCTGTGAGGCTTGAAATCTCTGCAGCAGACAAACAAAAGAATAATTTGAACACAAACAGTCTGGATTCTGTTCTGTGACATTCCATCCTAAACAGCTATATGTTTTTGAAATACCTGCTAACAGTAGCCGGCTTATATGCTGTCAAATTGGCAACGTTACTTACATTCAAAGGCATCTCTGATTTAATTTCAGGCTCAATCTGTTCCTCAAAGCTGTGACTGGGCTAAAAGCTTTTGTGTGTTTCCTTGGTAACTTTAGAGCTTTGTTTTCAATGCAGCCATATTTTGTGTTTTAAGTTATTGTTGGTTTCTCAGTGAGATTTGGGATACCTTCACATAATCTAGATCACTGAACTATCTCAAACAGTATATTAACCCCACTGCCTCCTACTCATCTACAAATTGTTTGAGGTTTTCGCTTCACTGTGAGATTAGTTTATGTAATCAGTCTCGTGTGACTCATCACGGTTTCCTCCCCCTTGCTTTGGGCTTATGTAACTCGTGGATAATCGTGTACCTTCTCCGACTCGGCCTGCTTTCAAGCTCTCAGAAATGATAGATGTGTGTCACTTGCTAAATGACTTGTTGTCCAAACTGAAATTAGTGAGGGAGAGTGAACAATGCGGAAATGTTCTGTAATAACAATTTCATACACCGGACATTTTGTTGATCACTCTTGTGTTATGCTGTATGACATCGCATTCAAACTCGAATTATAGTACTGACTCACATTCCTGACAAAACCACACTAAGTTCATAAAAGATTTGAACAGTCTTTATTTGTTTCCACACATATGGCAAACATAAAATGATATTTAAGTTGTCTACAAGGACTTTTAGTGTCTCGAAAATGAGTTTTAGCTTGGGTTTGATCATATTCGGAATGTGATGTGTTCATGCATAACAGAAAATGAAGTTATTGGTATCCTATACATGCAGGATGCACTTACTGATGAGAGGAGAGTCGGAAAAACTAATGAAATAAATGTGATACAGACAAAATAGAATTATACAGTTCAAGATTGTGAATGCATATATGTATATAGAAACTTCTACTTAGGCTTGTCAACAAGATGTATTACATTGTTGACAACAGTTTATTGTGATATGAAATACGGATTTACACCAAAATGTTCTTAGCATGAAGCCAACATGAAGCACAAGTGTGAGTTTACAGTTGATTGTGAGAGAGTCACTGTCAATACATAAAGCGTGTAGCTCTGTCTTTATGTCCAATCTCTGATTTTACAATACATTTATTTGATGTGTGTATATTCACCACAGGCTGGGCCTTTTTGTGTGCAGTTTGCATGTTCTCCCCATGTGTTATTTTCGGGTACTCCGGTTTTCTCCCAGAGTGTGTGCGTGTGTGTTTTCCCTGTGTTGGATTGGCAATCTGTCAATACACCACTCTGCCCTCACCCATAGTTAGCTGGAATTTGATTCAGCATCTCGTGAGCCTCCACAAGTTAAAGTGGAATGGATGGAATGACGGATGGAGGGATATGCGGATGGACTTACGGATGGACACTCACTGGGCAGGGTCCTATACAGAACTAGAAGAAAAGAAATCCCTACCTTGATTTCAGTATTTGTTTGTCTTGACATAATATTGGAGATTTTCACATTTTTGCAGACTGTAGAAGAAAAACCCAACAAGAAATAGCACCTATCTCCTCCATTTGAACTCAGCATGCAATCAGATGATGAAGATATTCAGTTAAGTGGATAAATTGCGGTTGCAGTGGTCACAGTGTTGTACAAACAGAACATTAACGGGGAGTAATGCATGGTTGAAATTTCCCCTTTGAAGCAGACACTCATTGCTGCCATCATTAGTGTAGAGCTCAGCTCCTGTCTGACATTATTGTTACAGGTCAAGGGCGACTGAAAGCAGGATGGGAGATAAACGACAGTAATCACAAATGGTCTCACAAACAGGGATTTCTAGCACTTTTTGAAATCAGGATAAAATGCAGACATAGGAAAGACGCTAATTGAAGCAAATGGATGTTTGTTTTCTCACTTGTCTCTTAGCAAAAGTACAGTGATTCACACACATACTGTGCGACCAGCATTTCCTCTTCCTTAGAAATTCTCAAGGGCATTTTGAGTTCATATTTCCCCCAGAGCACTCTCAAAAAAGTTTGGATTTTACTGCTTCCTGTTTACAAACGGTGGGGGAGGGCTTCACATCAGTAAGCTGCAAAGCAGAGAGATGAAAGCATCCAGATTAATATCTGCTGTGTATTAACATATGGTCACAGCTCAGATTGGATTCTGTTGCAGATGAAATACACACCTAGCGTATGTGCTTTGAATGTCGTCGCCTGCTGTAAGTCAAACATGCTTGGATGAAAAGGAAATGCAATTGCTTTTTGATTTGCCACAGTAAACATAATGACATTTTTATTGTAAGATAATAGAAACCTTGCATTTTCTTTATCATTACCCCTGCAGGTGTTTTCTGTTTTTTTTTTTTTTTTTCAAGAAAAGCTTTTTAACCACAGTAAGTTGTCATTATCTTCAACGGGCACATTCCTGTTTTTCAATCAATTTCCTCATACTTTGCATGATTTAATGGCCAGCTTAATGAGCTGCGGCTTGAATGTGGAAGGACATCTCATTGTGTTAATGAACCATGAAAAGGGCAAGCACACATCATTGTGTGAACTGTTTTAATAATCAGCTCGATGTCAGGCACACAGCCCATCTACCAAAAGTCTGCACAGATGCTGAACTTTTCATTGGAGCAACTTATTTTCTTATAACCCGTCATTCGACTTTGACCCTCTCACTTCTCTCACTCTCCTCTTCATCGACTCTTCCTTGTTGTTAGTAAATGTTTTCCAGCCTGTAAAAACAAACTCACTGCTACATCCACATTGCAAAGCCACAATGTGACTTTTAATGTTTGTTTTTTTTAACTGGCTTTCCCATTATGAATCTTCCTATAGTTGATATTTAATGATCATAATTATATAATAGATGAGATTTTTTTAAAGATTTCAAATTTCTAATGTCATGTTGTTAATTGCTACTATTCTTGTCTCCCCGTGTAATAATTTCCCTCGTTGCCTCGGCACGGTATATACTATACACATTCATGGTAGTTTTCTACATTTTAATGGTGTTAACTTATGTATGTATTCTTCAGTCCATGGTCAGGGGATGGATGCGGTCTTTATGTTGCACAAATTGGTGTGTGTGTGTGTGTGTGTGTGTGTTCCACTTTCGCTCCATATTGAGATTGTCCTCAGTTTCATTTCAGGCTGGGGGTTTCTCTTTGTGTATTAATGGCTTTTCTCCAGGGCATCAATTTACTCACACAGCTCCAAAACATTCACTTGATGTTAGCTGTAGTCTCTAAATCGAAGTTGTAACTAGATGTAAGTCTATGTGATTGCCTTCATCCACAGCTAGATGGCCAGCAAACCTGTTGATTTAAGAGAGAACCAGGTTAAGCCTCTATACAAACAAATGAGAAGTAGGAAAATGCACCATCAACAAGGAAGCTAGTTGTTTATTTTCATCCCCACTCCTTTTTCCTTTTTTGGTTTATACATATTGAAGGACGACAAACAACTTCCTGCCATCATCGATTGTATAAAAGTGCATCTCAAGAACGTGCAAAAAGGTTTTCATTCAGTGATGCTGCAAAAATACCTTCTGAAACAAATACGTATTTGTATTACGTAACATAGAAGAAAACACCACACATGCGCGCGCACACACACACACACACACACACACACATACACACACATACACACACACACACACACACAAAAAATGTAGATACTGTCCATTAAGTTTAAGAAATTACGACTCATATGTAACATAATTAGTTGCATCCTCTTCATTTAGTAATTGAAAAAAGGTTGCGTTATATACATGTTTTGAGCATAATATATAGTACATAGTCACTATTATAATTACAGTTTTAGTCCTCAACTATACTTGTTGTAGTATACTTGCTGTTGTGATCACTTCGGCACATGTAACACTCATGCTCCGGTGAAACACTTCAAATCCATGTGAAATATATAGAATGTAAAAGCTAACATGTCAACAGAAGAGTTAATGAAGTTGACCATAATTGAATTTTTTTCACATAACAATAATGTTGAATAGCTTAGCTAAGATGAAGCTTTGGGAGTAGTGAGGATTTAGTATTACAGCTTAGTATTGCATAATGGTAGCATGCTTACACTTAGAGTTAGGGTTTGTCATTCTTTTACAGTTGTTTATCATAAACATACCTTGATGCCTGCACATTTTGGTGAGTGCAAACCTCCATCTAGCATATTATTATATTTAGTCATGTAGGTTTGTTAGTGTGGATGGGGTTTACAAACAGTAAGTCTGAGGATTTCATGTGAAGACAGCTATGTACTGTCAGTGAGTCTAAGCTAGTGGCTGAATGGGCAACAAATCCCTCCAAGTTATACACTTGTTTCACGCAGCATCTTAGTAGGAAGGATTTAAAGCTTATTGAGCCCCCTCACATGGAGCCAGGCTATGTAATAAAAGAAAAATAATATAATGCAATACTTTTGATGCTAAATGTAATTCCTTCAGACGTTGTAAAATGACTCCCATTTTTCACTGAAGGTACAGTTGTGTAAAAAAAAAAGAAGAAGAAGAAACAAACCAGGTAAACATTTCCCTCCCCCCAATAAAGTGTAAGAAAACTGAACATTTTTTTCTGAATCAGGGTGGGGATGGTCTATCTGCTCTAAATTAAGTCAGGTTGTCCTCTCGTGCTTGTTCCATGTGGCTATATCTTTGGCACTTTCCTGGTGTTTTATGAACATATCTCATTTAGAAAACGCACTGAAACACAAAGCAGTCTTTTCTTACAAATCACCAAATTTTGTATACAGTTACACACTTGTAGGTTGGAAAACACAAAATGGTGCAAGGAGCAAGAATTTTTCTCAAATGCAAAAAAACTAAAATATTTTAAAATGTAATTGTATCTTTCCTTTTGAGGAACAAATGTGAAAAAGTGTAGTTAAAGTTAAGAACTAATTAGAATAAAGTTAAAGTGTAGCTAATTGATGAACTAAATAGAGTGATAAAGTACTTGTCTAGTTCTGGTACTTGATGTGTATGTAGGATGTCAGCAAGTTCTTCATGGTGACAAAACAATGCTAACGTGCAGTTTTAACATTTAGAAACTGTCAGAAATTCCTCAGGGGACCTCAAATATAAAAAAGAAAATACCAGTGCATTTACAAGTCATCCAGAAATTGTTTTGAATTGAAGTAGTGTATATATTTTTGCAGATGATATTGCCAGAAAAACACTCCTGTGTGTATTACTGAAATTAAGTTATTTAGCATCCAGAAATCACACTTTTTATAAAGGTGGTTAGGAAGTGATTGCAACTGTTGTAAAGTAAACTTCAACTTCAGCAATCATAATTTTCTGTTTTGCCCAAAAGATTCAAAACTGTAATCTTCTTTTGATCGTGAATAAAAAGAAACTTGCAACTGAATACTGCTGCAATCATCAGGTTTTGTTTTTCCCTCTGAAGGAATAGTTTACTGCAGCTTGCAAGGACATAAAAGTAGACTTTTCATGACCCTTACCACTTGTCAGCATGGTGACATATGACAGGCAGGTTTTGTCTCCTTCCCCTTCATGTCCTCTGAAAATTTCACTCAGCCTTCATCCGCATTCCTCCAAGGTCATCCTTAGATGTGCATCAGCAGCCCTGGCAGACCCACGCA
>OMNM01043230.1:1579-12055 GCA_900302745.1 Parablennius parvicornis
ATTTTTTTTTTTTTTTTTTTTTTTTTTTTTTTTGGATGGGGAGTGGTGGAAAAAAAACACCTCGCTCAGCGCAGCAGATTTTACATTGCTCTCAGTCACAGCAGGGAATGCCACTTTGTCAGTACAGTTATCTGCTTCGGTATGGCAGTAGGCAGCATATATTGAGGTGGATGGGAGAGAGAGAGAGAGAGAGAGGGAAGGGTGGAAGCAGTGGATGAAGTAGAAGATGACAACCAGAGATTTTGTCAGTCTAAAGCAGAAAGAAGGTTCACTGTTTGCAGGTGAGACATGCATGCCACTGGATTCAATGTGTGGGGTGATGTAGGTCCTTGGGATGAGAGGGATGGGGGGTGGGGGGGTCCTTCACTGATGGTTCTTCTGGAGTTTGGCAGGTAAACTGTGAGAAATCAGAAGGTGCAGGACGACTCCATTGACTGGCAGACATGAGCCGCCACTTCATCCGGCGGCCTCTCGGCGTCGATCTGCAGGAGGAGACGAAACACCGTGAGGCCTTTTTCCAGGAAAGGAGAACGACGAGGGTCTGCAGCTGTGGACCGGTGACCTCAATATCTGCGGTGGCATTTAAGCCCACACATAAACACTCCAGCACCTCATGTGGCATTTACACGTTCAAACAGAATCATCCTTTGCTTTTTACTCCTCACTGAACCATCATCAAAACTTTCTGATGAAGATTCAGAGTTACGTTGAAAGGATTAAAACTACGAGTTATCTACGCTGAAGCCGCAGATGATTGACAAAACTGAAATGTGATTGACTTTGATCAATAACAGCGTAACACATTCCAGTTCAAAAACACAATTCCTAAAAAAATCGAGTTAATAAATGATATTCACTGAGCTTTATTCAAAAATCAGCCACATTATGATTTATTATTGTTAAATAGTTGAGATTCTGACTTAAAACTATGGTATTGTTAAATCCTGTGTCATTACTAATGATTAAACTGCAGAGAAACATTGTACCATAACAAGATTTATGATGTGTGTGTGCACACGTGCATACACATAAAGTTAAAAGCTATTATTAACTTTTATGTTTCAGTACATTTCAGAACCTTTCATTTATTCCTTTTACAAAAGTAATTTTTTCATACATCAACGTCAGTAAATAATGGCAGTACTTTGTCACATCTGTAGGTCCAACTCATGAAAGTTAATCTCTTACGTTTTTTTTTGGATTGTGCCTGAACATTGTACTGTGATGCTGAAGTATGCAACACAACCGTACTTATGTGTATGCATGTGTGTGTGTTTGTGTGGTAAGTGGCTTTCAGTTGAGACAGCCTGGATCTATATGCTAATATATTTAATGGATGTACTTAATGGGACTCCTGAATGCTGGCAGAGGCTTTAATGTTACCGTGTGCAGAAGCCCCTTGCGTTCGTAATGAGCCGCCACGGCCTGGCTGTCGCCGCAGAAGCTCTCCACCCTCCTCTGCAGGTCGCTCGGGGGGCCGGAGGATCTGCCGCAACATTGCATGCGACTGGACATGGTGTCGGCCGAGCAGCTGAGCAGGAGCACCGCGCTGGGTTCCCCCATCTGACGGAGAAAAAAGAAAGTTGTCTTTTCTGAAATCCTTGTGTTTGTTTCTCGGGTGCCCAAAATCTCTGAGTCACATTTAAACACTCTACGGAGGGTTGATTTATTCTGGCTTGAAATATTCTTTTTTTGCCACATGTCTGCTGTCTGCTGCTCTGACCTTGGCCTCGTACTCTTCAGCCTGTCTCAGGTCTCTGGGGAAGCCGTTAATCACCAAACCTTTTCCCTGCCGGACTGACGAGGCCACCGCCTCGCACAGCAGCTCCAGCAACGCGTCCTGCCAAACACACACACATACACACACACACACACAATTACTTACACATCGAAAAAAGAATGAATAAGTATTGAATGAAGTTCCACAAAAGCTTCACTATTTCATGAAGCAGAATTTTTTTCGGTAAAATTTATAGCTAAAAAAAGCCCATACATACAGAATTTCTGGCAAATGAACACTTCAATTATTTGAAAAAGATCCAAAATTTAATTTTATTCACTTTATCGTGAATACAACATAATTCCGTTGTATTAACACAACCAAGATAGTATGTTGAAAAATAAAAAATTGCATTAATGGTTGCAAATCCCATAAATATCCTAAGTACCCATTAAAATAATAGTCCAGTACAGAAACAAAATGTAAACAGTCTTATTTTTAGCAGAAATAGAAAAAAACTATGAAAAACAGGGGCACATTACTTCTGGTCTATAAAACTTGAAATGGTCTTGGGCCTGAATATATCTCAGGTTTACTTGTAGAATATAAAACCTTCAGACCTCTGAGGTCCTCAGGAAGAGGTTTGCTCAGTGTTCCTCGGGTCAGAATCAAACATGGTGAAGCAGCTTTTAGTTCCTACGCTCCTCGGCTGTGGAACAAACTTCCTGAACACGTTAAAACTGCTGACACACTCACTTCCTTTAAATCAGGACTTAAAACATTCTTATTTGCACAGGCATTCGAATAAACAACTATACTCTATAAACTCTATCAATTCCTTAACTATTTATTCTACTTCTTTTGCTGTTTTTAAAACGTTGTGCTGTTTTTTAAATCATTCCTTTTAAAGCCTTAATGTATTTCTTTGATTCATATATTTCTTATGTCTGCATAAAGTTTTTCTGCATTTCTTTTAATTTCCTTTATTTCTATGTAAAGCACTATGAGTTGCCCTGTGTTTGAATGGTGCTCTATAGATTAATTTGTATTGTAATTGTATATTGTATTGTAAAGACCCAGCAATGGAGTCAAAATGACTATATTTAAAAGAATAAAGAAAACGTTTACCAGGAAACACACAGTTGGATCACAAATTACTTCAATTTGCACAATAAATCTGTCATGCCTGATTTTCACAGTTGGATATTACACAGCAGGTGTTTCCTTTAAAGGCATCATGGTTCTACAGGGCTGTTATGTTGCTGTTTCATTTCAGCTCGGAGTGTGTTTTCTTCAGCATCAAATGCAGGCACACACACATCTGCACGTACATACTTACACAATCAGATGAGTGATCAAAGAAGATTCAAGAAAAAAACTTTCCAACTAGAAGTGATGAATGATTAGATGTACGGATTAGTCTCAGTAACACGTCTTCTCTGGTTTAATTTTTTGAGAATAAATAATGCATGGCTGAGCTAATATTTATTTTCAACAATGAAATATTAGTTTAATAAAAATGGAACAAAAAATACAAAGCAATGAAATAAGCCATGTTGTTCCACTTGGAGTCTGATAAAAAAAAAAGGCAACCATTATGGGTCGACAGTAGCTTTCAAAAATCACAGGGAAAACATGCAAACTTCAGACATAAAGGCCCGGATTCAAATCAATGACATTCTCTTTATGAGGCGTGCTAACCACTAAATTAGCACACCCTGTAAAAGTCAATAATGTAATCCCTTGCCAATGGTGTAATAGGATATTAGAGCTATTATAACATTTTGCCAATAATCTGATCTATTCTGATTTGCAGCCAACATTCTAATAATACATAGATAGGACTACATTCTTGACACTAAATGCTTTTTACAGGTTTTTTGCAGTTTGCGTATCAAAAATATGCTTAGTTGAAGGCATAGTCATCATATTCATTTGTTAGGGATACATAAGTAAAACTCATAACACTATATTAATCTCCTAATTCTTTTCCATATGAACCCATCTTCCTTCTAGGATGCAGTAGGCAGCCACACTACAGCGCTCCTGGGAAGCGATGGAGGTCAAGGGTCATGCTCAGGGACTCACAGTACTGACCTGTCCACTGTATAAATCCAACCTGCAAACTCCTGATCCCAAATCAGCCCCAAACATATGACAATACACTCAATTAAGATTGTATAAAATGTTTTACTGTTTTAGTAAACTATTTCCAACTTCTTACATTATTGGCTTTATTAAATTCAAAATGGGTTTAATGGGTTTTTTCCTTTAATTTGTACAATTTCTCTTGGATTGTGTCAGAGTCTGGAGGAAGACACCAGGGGGCACTAGTAGGCTGAACATGGTGGGCGTGTCGCCCTCATTAGGAGGATCAGTGGCAGGTGAGCTGCACGCGGCTGCAGAGTGAAGCTGTGAAACTGTTTACGTTGTACGCACATGCCTGCAGGTATTTAAGGTTATTTATTAACGGGGTTGTTTGACTGACATGTGGAGGGTTTGAGTTGTGCATTTTCTGAACTGACATGGTTTTCTGATTTAAAGTTGTTTCTTCACACTTTCAAGTTTTTGTTTTTTTTGAATGTTGATTAAAAGGAGAAGCAGTTTTTGATTTTGCTTTAAGATTAAAAGAGCCTAGATTGATTGACTTCAAATTGAAATGTATGTTTAATTGAATGGTGTGCATGTTTAACTGATAGTGGAAGAGTGTGTTTTATTTGAGACGTCTTCTATCGTCATCAGTTTAAAATATTAGTTGGTTACTCCTGGACCTCTCCTAGAACTTTGCTCATCACTTCAATGTGTTCTCTCTCTTTTCTCTTCTATCTCTCAAATTTCAAGTTTTACTTTGTTGTGATGCAGAGTATACATGATGAAAATGTCTATTTTCACAAAACCAAACAGTTACGACTTGATAATTACAGCAATCTCAACATTAAGCCAGTTTTAATGATGCAAAATACAGTGAAATGTCCAACGAAACGTTTCATATACCTGTTGCATTATGTATGTTTTTACAAACATACGGCTTTGAGTCTAGATTAATAGCAGTGCTGTAACAATCTTTAACAACAGCTTCACTGACATCTCGGCTCAGGTCTCAGTGTTGTGTCCACTACTGTTATGAAAATGTTTAGAAAATCAGTTTTCCATGGTTTTAAAAAAACCTCAAAACATTTTATTGTTGCTTTGACTGCATTGGAGCCTCTTGCAGGTTGATTTTGGCCCAAGGGCTTTATGTTTGTCACTCCTGGTTTAGACTATTTCTCAAGGCGTTAAATGCAGGATGATTTGTCTTAGTAATGAGTTTTATGTCTTTTTGGTTAAGGCTTCCAACTAATAGAACACTCAACATTTGTTTGTGGACAAAATAAAGTAGAAGAATTCTGACTGGAGTTTAAGCAGGCGTTGAAGCAGAAACACAAAAAGAACTCGACAAACATAATGGATTGTTCTAAGGCCTATGGTGTCGACTGTGTGGAGGATAGCACTGCCTTTGCAGCTTCTTGTCAGTGAGTTTTTCATAGAAGGAAAGTCTCTTAGCCGGAGCTGAATTTGGAAATGCCTCATTTCAATAAGAGATTTCGTATCTTCAATTTGTAATTGTTTCTTCTGGTGGACGTTTTCTTCTTGATTACTGTCTGTAATAATGCTACATCTGCTTGCTGAGTTTATTAACGGTTGTTTGGGATACTGTAGCTTTTATTGCTGCCGGTTTTAATTGGTCTTTTGTCCTCTTCAGAGCTGCAGCATTACGTTTACAGCTTTTGTTGTGGATGGTTTTCTCCTGCTGGGTCTCTGACATTGTTTATTGACTTCTGTAGTGTGTTTGCATGTAACTATTACTTCTGCTTTTAGTATATGGTTGCACTGATGTTGGTGAAAAATCTTTATTTGTATATTACATTCTCACTGTGATTCACCATTCATATTAATGCAGATGTGTGAAATGCATTCCCACAGAGAACATTAAGCACATGGACCAGCAGAGATGGGAATCGAAGAGCGGGGGGGATGGAAGGATGGAGGACCCCTAATGGTGACATCAAGCAGCCCTTCACAAATGTTGTCTTCAGGTGGGTAGTTAATAATGCTCGTAGGCTTATGATACTGCTTTCAATTTACACCATGCAATCAAACACGGGTCTGCGTTCTTCTACTGTCAACATGCTGCTCCTCAGTATTTCTCTTCATTAAAAAACAGAATCTTATATTACTCGGGTTGACTCTCGCTGGTCTGAACTGTGCGCTCAGTTATATAACAGTCTAGCTATAAAAATGCCATCGTGATGTTATGAATGTTTCTAATATCCAACGTAACCGACTGCAGCCTCCAAGGTTGCCATCGAATAATCAATCAAATCTCCAACTGAGCATTGACCAGGGAAGAGCTGTTGTTTTAGAGTTTTTTTTTTTTTTTTCAGATTTAACCAGAGTTTTCTAACATGGTGTCCTGGATCACCTTGGAGGAGTGTCAAAGATAATGGGGGAGCGTTCGAGTGACATTTTGCCTGCTGTATGAATAAAATGTGCTTTTGTAGTTTGGAGCGAGAGCGTGTATTCACCATTGTTGAGCTTCACTCAGTGCTTCAGAGAAGAGGATGAGCAGCTTTGAATAGAGTTAAAAAGGCAGATCTATGTGTACGACACCTGTTAATGTATATTCTTTACTGCTCTGTGACCTCACAGCTGAGCTAATTGGGAGCACCCTGATGTATTAAATAATTAATATTAACAAGTGAAAAAGACGTCAAGCCTCAGGTGTTTGCAGGATTTCAATTGTTAAGATTTCTTGAAGTTTTTTTTTTTTTTTTTTTCATGTTGTTGTGAAAAAGGAAAGGTTAAGTGACTTCACCTCTTCGTAGTGACTACTCTACTTCTCTGTTCACAATGAATACAGACCACTCATATACTTCCTACGTGGAAGTTTTGCGGCTGTAGTGCTCTGTGGCTGCGATAGAAAAACCACAAGAAAAAGGAAAAGAAGTCCTTATCATAGTATCGAAGTCTTGCTTGCTGGATATTATTGTCGAACTGTACAAGCTGGTGTAAGACCGAGAACTGCCAAAAAAGTACCAAATCATAAAAAATATTAACATAAATATGAAAAGTTATTATTTTTGTTGTTATCAGACTTTAGCTGAGAGTAAAGGTGTTTGCTAGATGTACTCGCCGATCCCAGGTGTGTAAATATACAAAGAAAACTAAACTTTAAATCTTAAGGGACAGAGTTGGGTCACTTGTTGCATTTTTCTATTGTGTGGAAACGTATTGAATTTGTTTGTATATTATACAGTACATAGATTACTATATCGAGGTTTACTGAGGAGCTTGATATGGGCCCTAACAGCACCCACAGTGGAGCAGTTGTTCGTGCGCTCGCTTCACACAGAGAACATCTGGGTTCAAACGTTGGCCAGGCCCTTCTGTGAGGAGTTTGCATTTTCTCCCAATGTGTGTGTACATTTCGTCCCACAGTCTGACAACATGCAAAACACAAGGGAGGGGAAATAAAAGTCCTCTATAGTTGATTAAAATCGATTTTGTTTTTTGTGCCGCCAGCCTTTTTCTGTGCCTGTACTGACTGTAAAGCCTGTATGTGCAGACTTCTAACACACTTGTGGCCAGACTGGACGTATTTCAACAAGAAAATTAAATGGCACCTTCAGTGTTGCCAGGCAACAGTACAGTAACACTTCACCGAGTCAAGTCGAACTCTCCCAGTGTCATTTTTGTCATTAAAACCTCACCAGAGAGCCACATGCGATCACATTTTAGATTAAACTCTTAACTCTGATGTGGCCGATATTTTTGTTACAGTGGCTTTTGTGATGTGTCCCGCTGTAAACCTAGAGAGGTGCACTTCAGTAATCCCAATGTGGGATTATTCATCTGTTCTTCACAGACATACACACACAGAGACTCTATATAGCTGGTTCACTCGCAAAGCATAAAAAAAAATAAGTGCTCTTGTTGCAGAGCACATGGGACATGACCTTAATGTGCTGTAAGGAGCTTAGACAGCTGAGCCTTGCTTGAAAGCCGTCGCTTTCTCTACCGGGCAGACGGGAACTTCAAGTAAATCTGTGCGTGGGAGTTTTTTATGTGGCCGGCAAATTCACAGAGCATTGCTTTTATAATCTTCCAAAAATGGACAGCTTTAATGTCTCCGATTCTGAGTTATTATTTTCTATTTTTGATCCTGTTGTGTGTCCTTTTTTAAAGGGACAGGAAAGAAATGATGAAAGATGGGTGTATGTTCTTTCTTACCTTTAAACACAGACTGATGGAAAGATTTGATACTGAAGCTGGGTGGTTGCACTCTGTTTAGATTCGAGTATTTTTCCAAAATTTCTGCAGTAATAACAAATCACATTCACTTCCACAGAGCCGGACTTCATCCAGAACTGAATCAATTAAGGCAAAACAATGACATTATCATTGATTGTCTTGATAACATTGGGCCTATTTTATAGCATTTTAGACTAAAACTAGTGGAAAAAATAACTGCTGTTTAAAAACAATTTGCTGATTGTTTGTGTGATGCTGCAGTTTTCATTGAAATTAAATCTCAGAGTAATGGCTGATCAACTTTTTTTTTTTACTAAATGCAAATGACAAAGGTGGGTGGAATGGAGGACACACAGCTGTGGAAAATCACATGAAAACAAAACACTTCAAGATGTCAAGAGAGACCTGCAGACGCACATCAAGCAATGGGGAAAAGAATACGAGGAAATGAGAATAGTCAAAAGAAGTGTGAGTTTGTGTTGGGAGTTAGGAAGAGGTCTAACAAGGGGATGGAAGCAGAAACCATAAGGGTGAATACAATAGCACGTCTGCCCTTGATTGAATTCACCAGTTCCTGTAAGGTGTCCCAGGTGATAACTGCACGTGAGCACCCACCACATATTTGTTGGAAACCAGCAGATTGCAGCCAATTAGTCTGGCGGCCACATGAGCAGCTGAGGTGCTGCACCGATCCAGTCCCAAAGGACTGACTTGAGGACGGCAGGCACCACCCATGGGCTCACACCATTCCCAGGAGGATGGGGACAATAATTCATTATCTCACACACACTCGCAGCAACAACTCTGAAATCGACCTCACATCCAGTCGGGTTACAAACTCTATTTCCGCATTCAGTTCCAGAGCAACAGTTCTCCTTAGTCCCTTCTGGAGGAAAAGTTAAATATTCGCTCAGTTTCAGCTATTTTCCTGTCTACCAACTAACTGATAGGGATGAATACTTTACTAAGATTGGGTAGGATTCTGCCAGTTTGTTTTGGAGATGTGGACAAGATGGCTTTAGGGTGTTTTTAAGCCTCACAGGAAAGGGGTGAAAACAATGAACCCAGTTAGACAACAAGCTGCAAAACTCTGCAAACATCCACAGAACTAAGACGATTCAGAAGAAAATCCTCTGTAGTTTTATCAATGCAAGCAAACCCCTTCAGTCTGGCCATCAGGCTGCTCGGATAGGCACGTGCGTTTTCCATTTATTAACTCAAATTTAGACTAAATACTACATGATGATCACCGAGAAGTCAAGTGATTCTTTTCAATGTATTCCACGTTGAGTTTCCCGGTCGATCGTCTTCTTTTCCGCTCGGAGGTGGCTGTCTCGACTGCCAAACAGTTGCAGCAGGTTAAAACGGAGCGAGGAAGGTCAGCCATCCAACCGCTGATGTGGTGATGTTGAAATATCTGCCAACTGTATCCGTGCCAGAGAGTTTGTTCACAGAACTACTCTGACAGATGAGTTGCCAGAAGGTGGGAAGTTGTAGTGAAGAAGCTTGTAACTTTGAAATTTGTTACTGGGTTCATCACACGTTAGAAAATGCGGATGAGTAATGCCCACTGCTGCGGTGGATATACAAGCATTAAATCAAGCGGGACTTTTATTTCACTAGCTATAAGAGTAATCCGAAAAGAAGCATAAACCGCGAGAGAAGAAATCACAAATCACAAAGACTGCTGTAGTTTTACTGCGTTGTGCGGCTTCAATGTACCCTTCAGGCTTTGCGGGATGTGGTATCATCCGCTTGTGAATGGAAGCTTTATAATAATCACACGATAAATTTTGTAGTAACACATGGACGTTGAGGCTCTGCTGTTAATACCAACATAAATAAATATATACGGTATAGTGATTTTCACTGTGGGCTTCTAAACAAAGCTGCACAACAAACCCATGCTTGGTGTCTTTTTGCACTCTCCAATACAGAGGTGTTGTACTGTTGCAGCTGTTTACTGTGTTATATTGAACACAAAAAAGTTGCCAAAAGTACTTGCATTTTGACATATGACATATTGTATAAAATCAGGCATCAACAAAACCTATATTTTGGAATGAACATAGTTTTTTTTAAGCAAGTCTTGATATTTAACCTTCATTAATGAAATCACAAAATGTATCAACTGCTATGGCTTCGTTTAGTCGACTTTTATTTATGAAAGTTAGAAGAGATTTGTTCAAATGTGAGATGTCCTGAGGAAAAAGCAATCAAGTAATCATTATTGCAAGTTGTATTGTAATGAGCACACATGCTTCCCAGAGCTAATGATGTTCATGTGACTCTCTCCATTCATCTTCTGTATTGCTTTAATTTACTGTTAATAATTATACTGTTGTTTGTATGAAATTACTCAAAGATAAGACTTGTGTTTTTGTTTTCTAAAATAAACTAGGCAAACCTTTAAAAAAAAAAAAAAAAAAAAAAAAAAAAAAAAAAAAGTTTTTTTTTTTGAAAAA
>OMNM01043230.1:32140-45350 GCA_900302745.1 Parablennius parvicornis
ATTCATTCTTTAATAAAAAAAAAAAAAAAAAAAAAAAGCAAAAACACTGGAGAAATAATGAGACTATAATGACTCATGTTTGGTACTATATGAGTATCATCAACATATGTCAAAAATATATATACATGTGATGCACAAGAATACATTAAACAATTTTTTGGGAGACTATTTTGTTAAACATTAACTTATGAAACATACAGTACCTTAATTTCCATAGCATGAAAAGACACTTAAAAGTGTTATAGTTCATACAAGTCCACATTTTCATTAAATGTGGGATAACTAGACATGAGAAATTCAAGAAAATAAACTAAATTGGCTTTAATTACAATCAAGCAAGTTTTTGCTTTCAAGTCAAAGCATTATTGCAATCATCAAAAAGTAAATTGATAAATAAAACCCACCACTCTGTGGTTACAGGTGTGAATGTTGCTTGTTTAATCTTCAAACAACTGGCGTTTATCTGGTGCCTCCAATCTCCTTTATCATCAAGCTGCTCCAATTCAACTTCAATCCCTAAAATACTGAGAATTTATTGAGCAATGTTTGCTTTTTCATGAAATTTAAAACTAGTTTAAAACAAAGAAAGCCTAAGTTAAACACAACAATAGCACCAGAAATATCATATATTTTTCATATATCAAAGTGTTTTTGTGAGACACTGAATCCCAAATTTCTCCCAATGTAGGTCGAGCAGCTTGCAAAGCAGTCGTCACCATCTATGTGTGAATGTGTGAATTAATGGTGCAAAGTGCTCTGCATTCGCTGAAGAGATGAAAATGCATTGTATAACTCCTTTCAGCCTATAACATTAGGAGCAACTCGAATGTCACATAAATAAGTTCCCATTATATGTCGCCATGAATTAGTTCATGCTTACAGTTAGGTGATGTGTTTCTAGTGAAAGTGTGAA
The DNA here is from genome assembly GCA_900302745.1 of Parablennius parvicornis. NCBI lineage: Eukaryota > Metazoa > Chordata > Actinopteri > Blenniiformes > Blenniidae > Parablennius > Parablennius parvicornis. The sequence goes on from OMNM01043230.1 coordinate 33,054, forward strand.
CTTACAAGATATTAAAAAAAAAAACCTTAATCGGGGGCCGCATGCAGCCCAATTTCACTCTGAGTGGGCTGGACTGGTAAAATTGTGCCCCCCCAAAAATTTGAATTTAGACTAAAGTTGTTTTTTTTTTAATTTTTTTATTTTATTGTGATGCAGAATATACATGATGGAAATGTCTATTTTTTCACAAAACGCCAAATCCACCTAACAATGAAAGAAGGCAAGTTACCGTCCATCACAAAGGCAACAATTTGATTTCAACAAGTTGTGAAAGTTTCCTGCTTCAACAACAGGATGAAATTTTGGGCTCTGATGTTCATGCTTCATTGATTAATGCCAAACAACTATAAAATTCAAATCATACTTTCCCCAAAAAACTTGTATTCCATTCCAAACACAATTATAAGCATTGCAACAACTTCATTTAGATTTCACTCGAGGGTGTTTATTGAAAAGATTTGTCTTCATCAAGAGGCTTTATGTATTTGTGAACATCTCTCGTTTGTGGACATGTACACAAAAACTTTCAAGTGTATTTGGTTTGGCATCCTGCCTTTATTTGACATGTAGAATGAAGCCCTGCTGTCACACAGAGCTAACCTGACACACCAGATGGTTAGATACACAGAACCATCGAAGAAATCGTTCTCACAAGCCCCACCGGGGATTTTCACTTTGAGCTAATTTCTGACCATTTAAACTCAATCGGTGGTTTGATCATTACATACCAAAGATTTGGAATTAATAATTATTCGAAACCTTTGAGCACTTTCTAAGGTATTGTTGAGAATATTAAAAATCAGACCGTTTGATCTAGAGTTCCACCCCCAGAGCGGCTAAAACGTCCGCCAATATCCAATGAAGCAATGTTTTGACTTTGGAAGCATTTACACAAGATGCTCATCAATTTCATTTCAGTCAGACAATTCCTTCACATTAGTCTTTCACAGTGAGTCACCCGTATGATCAAATCAAATAAACTGTGGCTGTCGCCCTCGGTTGATTCTTTGCGAACCTCCAAACTGAAATATCGACCTGTCACGTCCGTCAGACTGAGCCTGCAGATGCTCGAGATGACAGAAGAATTCCTCCCATTGCCAGACAGGAAGCAGCAGCATGACGTTCGGCACATTTGTCACTTGGTTTGGTGATAATGAAAGCAACAGAGGCCTCTCAAGCATTTTACTTTACAGACATCAGCGATTGTCAAATTACAAGTGGCATTTTGTGTGTCCTACAAGGCCCTGTGATTGGAATGAACAATGTGAACATGTGATGTAAAACTTTTGTAATTAATAAGGTTTTCTTATCACTGTCACCTGAGCCTGCTCAAAGTGGAATAATTGGTTTTATTTTTCTGTAAAAGTGCCTTGAGACGACCCTGTTATTGGGCCTTTTTTTGGAAAAATTGAATTGAATTCATTAATTCAACCATCATTTACTACTTTATTAAACTCAGGGATGTAAGATGCTCCCAATCCCAGCTCACTATGTATGGAAGCTGGCAATCAGAGAGACAGCAGAACTCTACTTCTTACAATCTTCCATCCAGATGTTTGAAGAAAATGTTCAAATTTAAGTGCACCATTTAAAACAATTCTTTGACTGTGATCCAAATTTATCCCACTAATGCGAATGTGGAAAAACAATAGCTTTGTATTTGGGTGGAGAGTGTCCTCGTGGGGGTCAGAAGTTTGTACAGAATATATTTTGGGTTCGAACAGCCAGTTTCCATTCTTCCATTGTCCATTTGTCACATTATGTGACTCCACCAGGTGGTAGCAAGCCCATTGTTCCCCAACATTGCTAGAGAGTCACATCATCAATAACACTGGATTGAGACTTTGAAATTGTTTTTTTTATATTACATATCATGATACGGGTTGGGGTCCATTTTGCAGTTTTAATTGTATAAATGGGATAATTATTTGTGATTTTATGACAACAAAAGTAGGGGAAACAGATCAAACTTTGAAAACACCCCCAAAAATTATGATTTTATTTTCTTCCGCCCTCTTATCTGGGGATATTTCCCAGGGGCTCAGCTAGTGAGTTTCTAATGTGGCACTTTCACGAGCCCTGCGGTACTCTGATTGTATCTCTATTTTCAGCTCAATGGAAAGCAGTTTATGTAACTATGCTGAAGAGAGTGAGCGTTTTCGACACAGCCAGGAAACTGATGGAGATGTGGGTAATTCTGCAGTAGAAGGCTGAGAAACAGTATGTCTGTGGAGGTTTGTGGCAGCGTTGTTGAAGCTGTTTGCAACCATCGTGACCCTGAGCAGATTTCGTCGGCTCAGAACAAACTTTCAATATTTAAAGAGTCTTCTGTCAATAGAAAGAAATCTACTCTCTCTTCTCACTGTACAGAGCTGATGAAGTACAGCAGTGATTTTCCGTGTGTTTTCTCTGAATTCCCCCGGTCCCAACAAACACTCTCGTGTCGCTCCTGTGTGCAGCAGTTTAACGCTGGTTTGGTGATACACTGTGCATATAGAGACAAAGTGACAATCTGGATGAAAGCATTTATTGCTCATTACTCTTTCATAGGGCCGAGTTGTGGCAGTTTAAAGCCACAGGCTGTGAGCTCAGCTGCAGCTGCTCTGCCTGGTCGTGCCGGCTGTTAGCTTAATGTCGACGCTTCAGGTTGTGGCTGTACACTGTTTTTGAGATCAGCCAAGAGGACATTTAATAAAAACACCAGTCAAACCTGCAGGGTTATAAACAGATCAATACATTGATCAGAAACTTTGCAGACATGTTTGTTTTTGTCCTGTGATGAGCTGGTGACATGTACAGGAATGCTTTACTGCTACAACAAAAGTAACATATTCACTTCTTAATACCAGTTTTTGAATGCTACAGCTGTTCTGAATGTTGTCCATCACTGTTCCTGTGTTCATAAAGAGTTATGATCTGACATGTGTACACCAAAGTGTGATCTGCCCTCACCGTTTGGGTAGAAATATGTATGCTCAGCTCTGCTGAATGATCTTCATCTCATCCTCACAGATAAATACATCTGACAGTCTAAACTGCCTAATCCCACATGCTGAATGTGAAACTGACTTAACTTTAAATCTCATGCTCACACCAAGTAACGTTTCATACACCTTTGGTTTTTCATTAAGGCATATTTCTTCCTTTCATTTGGTCTTTATTGTTCTTGTGTTGTATTAAAAAAAATGTGTTGAAGAGATTAGATTTATTTCTGTTTCCCATGTCCTCTCAAAATACACATGGAAAAGAGCATGTTGGGAAAAACAACTCCTCACACCGTGCTATTCACAAATCACACGTATAAATATTTGCTTGGCTTTTCACACGAACAGAAAACAATCTGGTATTTACCTTTTGGGTTTTACATGTTTCTGTTTCAAATGCCATTTTACAAACCTCAAATTTGTTTTGTGTAAAATAAGGTGTCTGAGCAGAAAACCTCCAAAAGATTTAAAATCAAGTTAAAAAAAACCCCCAAAAAACCCTGCTCCGCTGTCTCTTTAGCCAGCTTGTTTAAACCAGCATCGGAGTAACATCTGTCTCTGTCTCATATCACAGGCTACCGATACAGGCTGACACAGTGTCTTCATTCCACCTCACAGTCGAGACAGAGGACGCTGTTTATTGTCCCTGAGTCAACGGACAGTCTTTGTTTGCCCCTGTTCGCCCATGAGCCGCTCCATGGATTCCTCTACAAAGATCATTGTTTTGACGGTGCAGCCTTCATCCCGGGTCCCGACGTGTCTGAATAACAATGACTGTTGTCAATAATTATCGATGGGCCTCATGTAAAGTTCACCATCATCTGGCCTTAGAAAAACAGCATTTTTATCAGGAAGTCAGAGGCTCCCGTGAAGCCTTGGAGACAAACAGCAGGATGTTGACTGTCAGGAAAACACAGCAACCGGCTGTGAGGATAATTCTGTTTGTGAACACATCTGATGAAACTCACACACTTTGATGAACACGGCCGACACTCGCGCATATACAAGAAATATCAGACAGCAGGTGTGACGATACGAGACTGTGACCATACTCGTCTTCATCTAATTTTTAGTATAAAATAAAGCAGTCTGGAGAATCACTTTCCACCATTTGATAATACGATATTAACTGCAATTTAAAAAAAAAAAAAGTATGCACTGTTTATTTAAGAGAGTATCAGAAGTGAAGAGCAGATGGTAACACTACCGGAGAGATTAGTGATGCCAGAGAAAGTTGGACAACTTTCTGTAAGCAGGCTGCACTTTCTAGAAATAAAGTAGAGATTTTGAAAAAGAAAAATCACATCAAATTTGAACATTTAATGGAATTTTTTTGTTCTAAAATTTCACTCTAAAAATTTTGATAAGTCTTGATGTCATAATTTTGCAGCGAGGGATTAACATTTACACCAGAAACTGAAAGTTCCCCTGGTCTGAGGCCAGGTATGTGGGGATTTCCTGCAGGAAGTTTGCATGCAAGCTTGTTAAATTGCAACTGAACGTTCAGTTTGTTTCTGTTTTGCAGCTGAAGAACTATGAAATATACGGTGAGCGAAATCACACACAAACAGGAGTATTCAAATTAGGGTTTTATGTGCATTAGACCCAATTTATATGAGAAGAAAGTAGAATTATTGGTTCCTCTTGCAAAATGACATCTCTGCATTTAAACCATCATATTGGACCCACCCCATGACATTTATGTCATTTTGATACAGATGAAACACACAAAACACACATTTAATTATTTATATTTTAAAAATGACTATCAATGCAATAGATGTCTCAATGTAGTTCTGAAAGTGTCTGAGGACCATTGAACAGATCACAGAAAGAGGAAGGTTGTATTAATCCCATCGGCACCATAGATACATTGTAATTACTCATACTAACGTTGTATGCGTGGTTAAAAGCATGCATGTTAAATCAAAAATATGAACTTGGGAACAGTTAAGAAAGTAGTAACTCTACATGTCATTGTGCGTCACAGCGATTGGGCCAATCTTTTAGTGTGACTCATTAACTCACCATAGTTTGAAAAATGAAGCTAAAAAAATGTAGTAATGATTTAGAGGGAGAGTCGCTTTTCTTATTCGACGACCAGTAAACTACTTGCGTATCACAAGCGGCTCCCGAGTAGAAAATTCAATCGACTGAATGAATGTGAAGAGCTGTGCTTCTGAGAGATGTTATTCACCCTGAAGAACAATACAAAACTTCCATCGACTGAAAAGAAACAGAAATGAAGTGGAAGAAAGCTGAAGAGAAGAGAAGAGAGAGAGAGAGAGAGAGAGAGAGAGACGGGCAATTTGTCCCTCGACACGAGAAAGATTGAAAATGAAATGGAGGTTAAAGCTATGCTGTACAGACTGCAGAGCCAAGATTCTGTGCAGTAATGACCCTTGTCAGAACCGCCACCAAGCAGCACACAGAATTCAGACTATCTGGACATTTATAGCTCTGGATCACACCATCTTTGTTACGGGATTTCAAAAGGCCTTTCTGCAGGTGTCATATCAGCAGTGGTCTTGTAAGGAGAAAGTATGTGATGATAGATGATGTGGAAGCGATAAAAAAAGGTTTCTCCTTGTCAGCGGTTGTATTAGAAAATGTGAAAGGAGTTTTATAGGTTGATGATTCTAACAGTCAGATTACTGACACATTTTACAAATTAAAAGTTTGTTCAATTGTGTTTGCAGTCAGTTCACAAGGTAAATAATATTGTTTTGCCTCAAGAGCAAATAAAACCCCCCCAAAACATTTAATTAAGCATAAGCACAACAATGCTTTCAAGTTGTGACTTTGCCATTCACAAAAGAATGAATGAACATCCACACCACACATATATATTACTTCATTACTGTCCTACCTGATCATACTTGCAGGCAACGTCTGTTAGGCTGCTTGTTTCACCCAGAAGACTGAGATCCAGCTCACTTGGACCTGCAGATTAAAAAAGGGAAAAGAAAAACTAAATCCACATTTATCGTCAACATTTTATCCAATTAAGCTTAATTTAACTGCTTGACATTTTCACTAAAAGCCTTAATGGTTTTTTGTTGTTCCTCTCATGCAGGGTTGCCTTTCAATAAAACTTGTGTGCCTGAAGAAACTCAACGTGAGGTTCCTGTTTTTGTCTCGCGGAAACGCTGAAATGTACAACTTCTTCATAAAACACTGACTCATCATATATTTACACTATGTATCCTATTGAACACCTGATTTTAGTAAACTCCTCGGAGACTAAAATGTCCTCTTGTGTTTTTAACATGTTAGAATGACAGTAAAATGAAAATTATATTTTCTTTTCAGATGGTGGTGCAGTGGTTAGCACGCAGAGCTACAATATCCTTAGTTTTTATAAGGGTGCGTTACTGGTGTTTGTGGAAGAACTGTAGGCATGCCTTTTAATTCAATGTTTTTGAGTATGGTATGAAACCTACTACTGGTATGTTAACTAACATTTTTACATTCGTTTTGCCTTCATAAGGTTTTTTTTTAAACTTATTTTTGCCTTTATAAATTGGACTCTGTCTTGATTTTGAGTGAGGCAGATATGGGGTTGATAAATAAAAAATAAATAAGTAAACTTTCAGATCCATAAAAAGCACAGTGGAAAATCTTGTATCATAGCAACAAATCTGGGTTAATTTTGTCTCTCTACACCTGAGCTGAACCTGAACATCCTGCTGTCGGAAACATCCAGAGGACGATGCTCTGATCCATTGTGACAGACTCCAACAGCATCTTCATCCTCTTCCTCAGCGGAAATGGGTCGTGCACAACACTTCCCCCAGCAGATTTCTTCTCCTGCACGCCAGCGCCTCTTGATGTGTAAACTGGGTTGGATTTAGTGAAGATGCAGCTTTAAACGTGCTGCTGGATACTGGTGAGACGTGAACATCTCAGAGGGAGAAAATGTCACAATGCAAAGGGGGGTAGGGAAACCTTTGCTTGTGCTCTCAGCAGCTCACAACTTGAAAGAGTCAGCAACATGTCAGACCGCATCTCATCCCTGTGCAGTGTGCAGAGGTATGATAGCGGTTCATCTCAGGATGCATGCTGCAGCCATGTGCTTTGTTTGCAGGGGATGCAGCAATTTCTCTTTCAAGAGCCGACTTTAACGACTTCTGATCTATTTCAAGGCTTCACTTGATCTTATTGTTTCAGTCTCCCTGTAACTTTTCTACATCAGTAGGCTGGTGTTGTTTCAAGCTCATCTACTGAAAGGTCAAAGCGACAAATTGCACACGTATGACACGTATTTCAAGCTTTACTTGAGTGTACTCATTACACCTTTGAAAGTGGAACACCTGTTGTGGGGCTCCATCACGGGTAAAAGCAGCACAGACGTAACACTGCTCTTAAATTGGCCTGAAGTACATCTATGTGATGGTCTTTGTGTTTGAGTGGAGTCATGGTGGAAAGCTTTAGCCATCTGGGATTTATTCTCAACTTTAGGAGATGGCCATTATCTCAGGAACAATATAATTGAGCTTTCCCTCATGATTAATCAAATCAGTGAACATTAAGTTGCATGACTTTGCAGTGAGCAATTATGTTCCCATCAATAACAACTGCCATTTGTTGCAAGATTTAGCATTTGGAATTACAGCTATCTTCAAGTGCTATAAGTGCACAGGATGTTTTTTTTTTTTTTTTTTACTCCTCATCTGCATCTGCTTAGTATGTCAAAGAACTGACACGAGGCTCTCAAATGTGTTGAGAGGAAATGCAGGAGTGTGTCAAGAAGCTGTCAAGTAGCACGAGGTAATTTTGATGTGAAGGATTGCTCAGACTGTGGTGGAATTATGTGCTTGGCCTTTAGAGTGTAGTGCACAATTTCTGGAGAAAAGTGAGCATGAAAAAGGTTGTGGGTCAATTTGAATCATATATATTCCCCATACCCCCCCAAAAAAATTCCTGTCGATTTTCATTCTGCAACACGACTGAACTGAATATAACACGAGCAGCCACTCTCCTCTGATATGAACAACACAGCGTCTCAGCATATTTTTCTCCTCTGAACTATTTTGAGGAGCCATATGCACCCTCCATGGTGAATCTGTGCCTCCAAATATAAACCTCCATCTCCTCCTGAGAGAATCTGCTGTGGTTAAGCTGCAACAGATTGTGCATCACAAAACTACACTTTTTTTTTTTTACATTAAACTACTTTTTAAATTAAAACGAATCCTTTTTTCGAGGTGAAAACAATATTTAATATCTTTTCTCTCATGTCTCAGACAGCTTCCTGCTGTGACATAATGTTCAACAAGCACATTTTTTATTTTAGAAAGCCTGAAGTGGCAGACTCTTAGGAGAGCTTTAATAATTAAAACAGCATGCAACACACCCAGTGTTGACACACTAAGGGTTTTTGACATCTTGTAGGTTTTAGGCGATTTCTCAATGTTTTATTCGACAAACGTTCTCCATTGTATTGTTTCTGAATTATGGATGTGTTGTCAACTTATCCATCCATCTTCTATATATTGCACATGCACACACTTTGTAAAAGATATAACAAATATTTTGGGTGGATGAGATGAGAGGAGTTTTAGCTCAATATCTAAAAAAGCTATTTGTCATTACCATCCCATACAAACTTGAGTTGAACCTTTAAGTTGAGAAACAGGAATGTTTTTCACGTGTCTGCAAAAATAAGTTCTGCTCATCATAGTATCGCTGTCTCACTATACGAGGCAGAGCTGAGCACACAGATTTATATCATGTTCTGCTTTTGTTTTAGTTGTTTTCATAGATCAAATGCATATTTAAAAAAAAAATCTATTTTCCTTAATTTAGGAGTGTGTACAAAATCATTGGTCCATCCAAGCTGACTTGAACTCCTCACATGTGGCCCAGTTTTGTCCCACATGTTTGAAACCCATGGTCTTTAATGAATTAGATTAATTGAATAATGAATTAGATGACAAATTTGTGAAATCCACATATTTAAATGCAAATCAAGATGATTTATTTCTGCACCAACTTCACTATTTTGTCAAATGTTGCTCATAAATTACTTTTTTTTCTTTCAAACTAATAGTCAAAAGACAAAACATTTATTTCACTCATAGAAACATGAAATAAAAGGCTACTCCAACATTCACATACAAAAACAGGCCACCCTAAACATAAACTGACTTCGTTGTTTCTAGTGTTGCCAGGTCTGCTGATCATCAGCTACTTTTGGCTTGTTTATATGTTAAGTAGCTTTTAAAAGTTTGGAGTTGTTTTGTTTTGAGCTTGTTTCTTAAATGTTGTTGCTTATTTTGACTTTATCTCATCTCCACAATTTGTCATCGAGAAGTTCTAGGTTCATCTGTCCTTGTTTAGTCCGGGTGCCACTTTGATCAGTGTATGATGATCATATCCAGGATGAATATTGATTGATGCTGGATGCTAAGATATAAAACCAGCATGAGAACTTCAAAGTTAAGATTTGAAACTCTCCACAATTAATTAAAATATAAAAAAACTGTTGTGTCAGCACTCAAAAGTCATGCCTACAACATTTCAGGATGACAAATAATGGTTAAACACAAGGCAGTACAGTCCAATACACATTTTGTTCACTGAACCCATTTGTAATGTCTGCCCCTTGTGAAAGCAGTGCAGAAACACCCACAATCTCTCTGATCGTATCTGTAAGCCAGCATGAGACGGTCTCAGCTGGGAATGCAGATATGCAGATATGTAAATGGCAAATTGTCAGGATTTACATAATATGTGACAGGTATCCAGCCATCTGAGCAGTCCGAGGCCGATTCCAACCTCGTTGATTCGGTTCCTCGAACAAAGCGCGGCTCACCCTGCTTCACCGGTTGCTATGCCAACTTGTGCGGTAACCAGGCAGCTGGTGGGTGATCTTTTTTGCTTTTCGTCTTCTTCTCTCTCACTGTGAATGTGCACTATTTTGGAGGAGTTTTTCTTCACTGTGCACATGGTCACTGCGAGGAATGCCCGACAATGTAATTTACTGTGACTGCAGGTATGTCTTCTGATGCAACAAATGCAGTGGGTGCGTGCTTGTCAACCTGCTTAACATGTGAGATACTGTGCTGATGCAAACAGGTTGGTATTGCAGAAGAGCTGATAACATTGTTTGAGTGTTTACAGCAGCATATGATGCAAAAGCAAACAACATATGCATCAAAAGTGTAAGAAGAGCAGATATTTTTAACTCTAACATATTGTAAATAGAGAACCTAGCCTGACAATGAAAGTATTCAACAAAAAAAGCATCACCTCTTCAAGTCGAAAACACAGGTACACACATTGGATGACCACATTGGCAGACAAGCCCCCCAGAGCGACAAAAATAAAGTGCCAGGGAGTTGAGGTGGGCCTTTTTCCAGTGGTTTCTAACCGTAATCCCTGGAGCTTCTAAAATTGCCTCTAAGTGAAGCTGCGGACCCCCTCACCTGTCTTTGATTTGCCAAAACATGACAGCAGAGCCAAACACTGACTCTGACCAACAAACAAAAACAAGGCCAGTGAACAGCTTTCCAGGTCTGTTTTCTACAGGAGAAGGGAGGCAATTATGTTTTCCTGAGGGGGCTACGTCAAAAAAAAAAAAAAAAAACCTGGAACAGTTGCAGAGAGCTCCAAAATTAACACATTGGAAAAGGAGAAATGTATGAACATAACCACAATCAATGTGCATGTAAAGAAATAAAACAAAGGCTTATTTGATTCATAATTTTTCGTTCATGAGCAAATCAGGCTGAACCATGTGGCTCTTGGGTGTACAATCTGTTGGTGTGATAACGTCTTTCTTTGACATGTGCCAATATAATTGAGCATTTAATGTCCTACAATCAAGATGGTTCTGACACAACAGGCTGGTAATTATTGCCTTATTGCATCAGTCAAAAGTCAAAAATTCATGAGAATATTTGGAGAGAAAAAATGCAAGAAGATACCAATTTCTTGATATTACAATCTCATACTGTTATGCAGCTTGACCCAAATGTTACAACTATACATAAAAACAAACATGGCTGAATGTGACTCAACAGAGAACTGCATAATTTGGCAGGAGTTTTTACTACTGCACAGCATTGAGGGAATTGGAAACAGTAGGGCTGTCAAAATTAACGCATAAATTAGAATCCAGCCAACTTTATGCAAATAAAGCGGAGCACAAGTCAGACACATCGATAAACATTTGTAAACGTCTAAACTGGAAGCAGTGGACCCGACGTGAGGACAGATCCAGCATTTGCAGAGCTTATTTCTAGCATCAAATGTTTCAGAAATACTTTTCGCTGAACTGTTTTATTAATTAAAGACAAAATTTGTGACCGAATCGCCATCTTAGTTTGGTTTGAACTCCAGGAGAGTCCCCGAGTGACACCCTTCTCCTGGCTGAAGACGAAGTAACAAAGCCACATTTATTACATTAATTAATGTAGATAAGAGAGCAATTGTTTAACATGAACTGTTAAATATATTTAATAAACACATTAAGTGCAGATACTGTATATCCCCTTCTTTCTTGACTCTGCTCATGCAAAATTAATTAAAAAGTCCTCCGCTCAAAGCCTTAACGATGTTTTGGTGTCATTTAACATGATTAGGATCCCTTTTTTTGCTTGAGAGGCGTTCAGGGACACTGCAGAGTGTAGGACATTTGTCTTACAAACAAGAACTCAGAGCTCAGGAAACAGTGACTGAACTTAAAACATCATTAAAGTGTGCTTTTGTTTATATTTTAGTTAACGTCCTAACTCTTAAAAAACGCTTTGAGCAAATCATACTTATTTATTCTCCAACCAATGACCATTAAACTTTCCTTGAGGCATCTGAGTGTTTCATATAATAAGAAAAGCTCACCGGCTGCAGGCTCCTTGGATGGAAACAGCTTGTTATCCAACGCCATGCTGATGTCACTGAAGACCTCCTCTTCGTCTCGGTCAGCATCCAACTAAAAGGAAAAGGGGAAGATCTTTATCAAAGTTATATGGAAACATACTTCATCGTGTCTCAAGTTCTGAAGTCGGGCCTCAGTGATTCATGAGAAGTAGTGACCTGAAACTTGAACAAGACAGGACAAGCAGAGTGGACATGCTCAGTTTGTTAATATGCTGTAACATCAGGAATGAGGCTCATTATAAGATGGGACATTGGAAACCAGCTCGGATGCTGGCAGCGACACCCTCGGGTCATTTCTCATTCAGCTCACGCCAAAAGCTTTAATAACACCAGATTAATTAGCTTTCCTTCTGTGTCAGCTGCTCTTTTTCCAATTGTTGTGAAGCTACATCGTTTATCTATTTTTTTTTTTTTTTTTTTTTTTTTTCCA
>OMNM01043230.1:48257-79561 GCA_900302745.1 Parablennius parvicornis
TATAGCAGCAATAGTAAGGCTAATAATATATTGTGTTATTCCATTATGACATTAAGCACTTGTGATTATATTAAGTGCCATTGCATTGAAGACATTAGATTATTACTACATTATGAGTTGCTACGACTTCTGGGTTTTATGATTTTGGTTTTTAAATAGGAAGCTTTGAAGTTATGATGGGTTGTACTTTTTTAGATATTTAATTGAAAATACTGTTGAAAATACAGCCAATGCATACAGTTACTTAAATATGTTGAATCAAGTTTTCAGAACAAAAAAATTAAATGTTTCAATATTTTTGTCTCTTTCACCAAAAAAATGAGGCTAATATATAAATGCAGGCTACTTACTTTCCATGCATATGATTTGTTCATTGGAAATGCATTCTGCGGTTCTACAGAGACAATCAGAGATCTGTTGACAAAGGACTTGAAGAATAGCAGAATCAAGCTGCTTCAGGTGGAAACACCTTAATGAAAATGAGGGAAAATGTGTATTGTTCTGTAAAACTTGCATCAGTATCAGTGCAGACTAAATATTCAAGTGAACTGGTTATGTTTTTTCTTTCTTTAAATCACCCTGCAGGAAATCAGAGTAGAGTTTCCTTTTCCTCAACTCAAATGAACATCCATTCTGCTTTCTAGTGTTATGTTAATCAATCAATTGCCACTTTTTATATTAACTTATGAATCTGAATGGGTGATTTTCAGTAGTGTTGTTGCCAGGTTGTTTAAGTTTGTTCTTTATTCTCATCGCCTCTATGCTTAGTCCCTGTCAGTAAGATTTTGAATCAACAAAATTCCCACAAATAGACTGCAAATGTGGAAAAATATCAGTCTCCTCAGATTAAACAAAAGAAGGAAAAATCTGATGTGGAGTCAGATCAAAACTGGCAACACCAACCTTCTGCAAATCAAAACGAGTGAGCCTCTGCATGAATAATTGGTAAACTGCAGACAGATTAGCACAATAAAGGAGAATCATACTCTTTATATAACTACGAGTCACTGAAACAACTGGATTTACATAACAACACTTTGATTTCCTGCCAAACCCGGTTTACCACACTAACCTGGTTTTGTGTTTGCTTGTACTCTTGTAGCAGGAATAAACAATGCATCGCATCTGTAACCAGCTGGAGAAAACATCACAGTTTATATTGCTCCTTGTTGCTTATCAGGTTATTCTATCAGCGATTTTAAATGATGTTGAACAAACAAGTCCAACGATTACTGATCATGATTAATGATTGATTTAGGTTGTGTCTGTATCCATCTGTTAGAAATTAGGATCAAATTTGCTTTCTTTTAACTCTTTTTTTGGGCTAAATAATGAAACCAGCTGTCATTTACAGCCTCTCCGTGAGCTTTGTGTGCAGAGCAGAAAGTACTTTATTCATTAACTTGAGTGGTTGTACAGATTCGTGCTTAAAATCACAAAAACCTTTAACCCTGTTAATTCATGCTCATTTGCATGCATCCATTAATTTTAAAGTTTTGATAAAAGAGTTAACGAAAGTTTCTGAGTATAAATTTTTAGTGAGTAATTGAGAACAGTGAGGTTAATGAGGAAGCAGATAAAAATGAGCTGAGCTGAAATTCTGAACGCCATGAGAAAAGATTTCAAAAGAAGAAAACAGACTTTCGTCGTTTGTTAGCTTTGAATGCTTTTGCTTCAGGTGTCATTTGGTTGCTGCTTCACACATGACTGCGCCTCATTAAAAAAAAAACAAAATCACGTGTTTTTGTGGTCTAAAATTAGGAACGACTGCATTATAAATGGTGGCATTTGAAAAATCATCTACTTCAGAGGTATATCTTCACTTCACTTTATTTTCTCTAACAAGCGGGACAATTTGTCACCGAGCACTTGTACCAGAAGGTTATATGAAAATTCTGCCTACTATTTTTAGAATGTAATCACAGAGTTTTTGACAACTGAATGATGTTCAAAAGTGGAGAAAATGACTCTTTTCTGTACTTGCCCTGTGAATCCAATAACTTATTAAATGTGAGAAATTGTCTTGTGGGTCACCCTAAAGGAGGATTTGAGCCGTGTCCATGTCTGATCTACATAAAGTTGGGAATTTAGGAAGATTTCTGAGCCTGCCTTCTACTTTAAAAATGTAAGACAGAGCTTTAACGTCCTTACAACGAAAGACAGAGAACCACCTGTCTTGTGGATGTTATTGATCATTAGGTTGTTGTTCTCCGCTTGTTGTTTCTTCGGTCTCCGCCTGTCTCTGGATTTTCGAGTGCCTGTGATTGCCAGAGTATGTGACCAGCCTGACACCTGGAGAGAGCGAAGTGGAAGTGTGACGCCTTTTGAAGCTCACTGTGATTGCTCGTCGATGCCACTTGCACAGCTGAAAGAAAAAGTGCTGACAATCCCCAGAGAGGGCGAAGCCGTCGATAAGCTTTCAAAATGTTCAAACCACTGGGGTATGGGCTGCAGGCTTCTTTCATTCGCAGGTGAGGGGAGGGGAAATTGACTGTAGCCAAGGTGTTTTTATTCTTTACAAAAACAAAACATGTCAGATTACATATGGGCAGTTGTGTCTGTGGGTGGTTTTGATTGGTTTACATGTTTGAACAATTTACAGCTAACCTATGGTCACATTCAAAAACAGCTTTTATGTTGCATTGTTTCAGTAAGAATCGAGATCATACCACTGGAAACGAAGCAGTCCCAGGTGGTATTGGTGTAAAACTGCTGAAAACAGTGAAAACCAGTGTTAAAAGGCAGTTTGACATGCACTGTAAGCTCTGCAGCTGCTCGGTGGGACAGTGGTTTGTTCTCGCCTCATAATGGGAATGTTATGGTTTGCTGTGGTTTTGGGCCTTTCTATGTGGAGTTTGCATGTTCCCCTATTTGTGACCGTACATTTATGATTGCGAAGGCCTGTCGACTTGTCCAGGGTTCACCTATGCTTCCACTCCGCAACACCAAACAGTATAAAGGAGAAGAAAAAAAGTATGTACGACCTACATCTCCTGGTCACAATGAGCTGCCAACACAGCTTTGTGATCTTCTCCGAGTTGGATAGTCTCAGACATTAAACTAATCTGCTTCATTAACATTTTGTGGAGGCAGTTTGATCAGATTTGAATCCACTGTTGCCTGGCAACAACCCTACAACTGATTGCAGACAAAAACACAAATATGGAAAAATCTGTTATCCCTTGTAACATGTGATGGAAAAATCAGTGGTCTCCGGTAAAAATGCAGTTTTTAAGGCTGTGTAAAACTAGATGAATATCATTAACTCCAAAAGCTGATTTGACATTGAACAATTTTTCTGTGATATGCTTATGTACTTAAAGTCTTTTCGTATTATTTTACAGCCCACGACACAATTATGTGCGTGCGTTTAGGAGACACAGTGCACCAGAATAATTCATTTGGTGAGTCTTAATTAAGTGAACTCCGGTGGGAAACTCAGGCAGCATGTGGAGAGATTTACAAGGAGTAGCAGACAGCAAATAAGTCATCTCCAATCTGGTTTTACATCAGCTCAAATAGCTGGTGGCCATATTTCCAACTCCAGTGTGAGCACCGAACCCTGAAGAAACAATACATCATATCTTAGTGCAATGTGTGCTTGTGCTGATATTTGTATTGTAAGATTTGCTGGAGGGACAATCTCCTCTATATACAGCAGGTATGTGGGATCGGTATGTAACCTATCCCACACATTGCCTTTGTAATTCTTCCTAATATTGAATAATAGTGAATTTTAAAACCATTCATGGAGTACTAGATCTAAATTGTTTGTAGCCATGTACATTCTATCTTTAGATTTCCTAGTGTTTTTATGCTGCCAAATAAACAAAATGACTTTCACTCTGAAGTTTTTTGGGACTTTGCCTGAAGCCGTTTGATTAAATATTGAGGAACAAAGTTTTTCTTTTCTCCCTAAACTCAGTTTTTAACTTTCTCTTTAGGCTAAGATGTGTTTTCTTTTCAGTTCACTGGAAAAAAGGAGGACATAGAGGAGTGTTAGGTAATATTAGCTTCTGTTGATGACTGCAAAGCCCCAGGCATAAATATACAGGAGGTACCTTCTGCACAGCCATGCACAGCTGTTATCTCAGATGATGAAAAAAACCATCCAATAATAATCAAATTAACTGTAAAAAACAAAAAACTATTCTTAAACTTTATTATATCAATTCTGCAAGCTTACATAATTAGATTTGAGTAGCTTGGGTTACATATGTATGTATTGGTTAGAACTCCCTCAGCCAGACTCCACATCCACCGGCCCCCAAGTAGGTTGAGTTTGAGACCCCTGTATCACAACAAGCAAACTCCACATTGCAAGAGCTCAACTGGACTTGAACCAGGACTATTCCTGTTTTAAGACAAAAGCGCTACCAACTAGAACATCAAGTAGCTCTAGTTGCTGATTTAATAGCATTCAGGAAAAGAAGACTGATGAAGATTCGGGATCCCTGGAGCTTTACACCGGTGTCTGATTTGATCCCTGCAGTTTTCTGTACTGTGTTATTTCCAATTTCTCTTCAACACTAAATTTCTAAAAGTAACCTGCGCAAATTTACTTTTTAAAGTTACAAAGTACTAATACTTATATCATAATAGACATCAAATATAAACCATGCACAAAAGTAAGGAAATAAATACTCAGCTCTGCTGCTCATCCTACTAATGCCTCTTCAGTACAAATGTGTACAAATTTCATTGCTGCGAGATTTGTTGCCAAGAAGCAATAAATGTTACAGCAAACAAATAACACCAAACACAAAGTCCCTAATTTTTCACCAGTAGGTTACTACATACAATGTGTCGTATCTGTGTTTTCAGCCTCAGGCCAAAAACAGCACACGGTACAGTAGAGGACACACACACACACATACACACACACACACAACACACACAACACACACACACACACACACACACACACACACACGCACACACGCGTGCTCATTCTGCTAGAAAACACAGAGTAGATTCAAGAAACTCAGAAAATCAGTGAACAGATCGACAAGATACATAAACTGTAGACTTCTGGAGGGAGTCCGATCAAATTTCCTTTATTCCAATGTTATTGTGAGATTCAGCAGATATTCGAAAACACATCTGACTTGAAGCAGCTCAGACAAAACAATCTAAAACCAAGAAAGCAACATCTCTTTCTCACATTAATGAGGCACATGGGCCAATCTGTATTCCTTCTGGTGGGGGGAAGATGACGCTGCGCTCAGATTCAGACAGATCGATGACTCTCCCAGAAGAGGAGCGTGCTGTTGGTTTCACGATCTAATATCTCTATTGGCATTAAACCCACACATACCAACTCCATGCTCCTCTGCACAGAACCACAAGACCCACTGGTGACCTCAGACATCTCTGAATATTACAAAGTAGCCCTCTGCTTTGACTGCAGCAATCTGCATATTATTATGTGAAATAAAAAGAAATATTTCTGGAGATCTTACAAGGAGCATGTTGAATGAATTCCTAAGCCTGCATCTACATAAGCTCTCCTGTTGAAATTTGGAGACACTGGTCTACTCTTTGAAAATAAAAATGATTAAATATTTCAGTGTTTTATTCAGAGCTAAATGGGCAGATGGATTTTCAGTTTGTACAAATATTCATACTCAACGGGTAATAAATACTAATGTCAGTGAGCTGACGTTACTGACTAATGTAGAGAGCAAAACGTCTTGAGAGCTAAGAAATGCATAGCAATCAAATCTGACAGTTATTGAAAATGTGCCTCAATTTCTTCCATCATTCATCTCTTTAATAATGATAGCAAAATGACAGAACTAATCACATTTCCATCCATCTCCAAAGTTGTATTAATGCTGAAATGCTGAACGTGAAGAGTGAACATCCAAACTGTCTGCAATATAAGTGTGTCCTAGCACTGAGCTACTACGTTAGTCTGATAAAAGTTTCATGATGCAAAAAACTTTCCTGTTGAGAATGTCCCACGTGTAAGATTTGAGAAAGCACCAAGAACAAACAAGCAGCATGCCCATCGAAAATCTGCACAGCCTGCTTGTATAACAGTAAATCAGCTCTGCTGCTGCTTTTTTAGGATACCTATGGCTTTTAAAGCACATCTTTTTTTTATTATGTCTCTCATTGCCACCAATAAACACTAGAAAAAACAAATATGATTACAGTTTAAAACTGAATATCTGCAGATATCTACTAAACATATTTGCTGTTTTAAAGCATTTTATCTCTTAAGCAGCCACACCGAGCTTTCCGCGATCAGTCACATTCACCCATTCACACTCTCGCACACCAGTGATGACAGGCTGACATGCAAATCGCAAGACGTGGAATCAAACAGCCAGATCGTTTTAGAACTGAGCCACGGTCGCCCCTAATATCTAATGCATGTTTGGATGTTTCTCAGACCAGACCTTTGATGTTAAAGATTCATTTATTCCACTCAGGTGTGGTCGAGCATGGAGACCTCTTAAACATCCAAGGTGAGGCGTCCTCTGAGACAATCAGAAAACACCAAGAGGGACAGGATTATGTTATGGTACAGCTACAGCTTGAAAACATAAACACGTATTGCATTTTAAACTGGAAAGCTTTCGGGTGACACGACACTAGATTTCTGAAACCTGCAGCTCCTCAGTATCTCTACAGAAGATCTGTAGCATCGACAAAAACGTCAGTTACCACTCCATTTATTTCGTATTTCATAAAATCTTTCAAGCGGATATTATTTTTCAGATCAAAGTGATAAATTAATCTTTATTAATATATTTTGATTAAAATTTTCATCTACTAAAATGTGTCATATGTGATTGGTGCCTTTTGTACCCTAAATGGATAAAATAATAACAGTCACAGAAGCAAAAAAAAAGAGGAATTTAACATGGAGAGACACATTTATTGGTTGCAGACCTCTCGTATGCCAACACCCAACTTCTACAGATGTGCAAATGGCAATTAAATCCACCGTCTAACCTGCATGATGGAAACATGTGATATTGTAGGTCTGTGGCAGGATGTGAATATTTAGTTTCGGACATGAGGCTGGACACATCCACCCACCACTGTCAAATCCACATCCCGACTTTCGGTAAAATGAAGGGCACACCACTTCCTGTACTGGCAGGATAAGTAAAACACAAGTCCCAGAAAAAACAAGACACACTCTGTAATTACGTCCCACTCTTTCTCCTTCATGCATCAGCCTTACCGTAACAATAAGGCCCCTCTCCTGGAAGTATTTGACCAGAGGAATGGTGTTCTGTTTGAAGTTGGTCAGCCGGCGGTCGATGGCCTTGGGGTTGTCGTCGGGCCGCCCCTGCTGCTCGGCCCTCTTCTGCAGCCGTTCCTTCAAATGGTGGTTGGTGCAGGCCAGAAACACCACCAGGTCAGGAGTGCATATCTACAGGGTGAGAGAGAGGATGTGCAGACAGCTGCGATCAATGTTCCTTCACTCAGATAAAGCTTCACACATGTATGTGAAGTGCATCTCTGACCCTGAGGAAGTGCAGTCCGCCCAGCTGGGGTCAATCTCATTTTAAAATCAAGTCAAGGTCAAGTCGTTACAGATGCAATTCATACAAAATAAATGCTTCATAACTGATGTATGAAGAGCCTGAGGACAAATACATATACTATATCCTGTTGACATTTATTCAGAATGTAGACTGTTATGTACACAATATTGTGAATTCTGAGTCACGTCCTCCTGCTGAATTCCGCTGGCTTGAATCAGCGCCCTGAACTTGTGAGCTCTTAGCCTTGAATATAGCCTGCAGCTGCTTCAGCAACAATATGGTTTTATTACAGGTAAGAATCTGAATCTGACAGGATGATCTAACAGTACTCTCCAGGGAGAAGATCAAAATACAACCTGCCACACTGACCACACAGTTTTCCTTTGCATTTGTAAAACAGGATATATTGAGGCCGTATGTACTAACAGGAGAGTATCTGTAGGTCATTTTGCGTGTGTGTGTGTGTGTGTGTGTGTTTGTGTGCGCAAGCACGTGTTTGTGTGTGCAAGCACGTGTTTGTGTGAGTGTGTGTGTTTGACTGTGACGTGAGTAGCAGCAAATGACTGTGTGTGATCACACAAGCAGCTTTTTCAGTAACTGTGACGGCACTCTTGTATTGGGAGAACAAACTCAAAGTGGAGCCACTTATAATGTGTAATTCAGCAGCTTCAGACAGAACAATCCTTCATACCATCTGTAGTTATTCCCCACCGCTCAAGTATTTAGCTCTACAGTCTTCATGTCTCTTTAAACCTCTTTTGTTGAGGTACACCCAAACCATTAGAGCAATTAGCAGTGAAGCAAGCTGTATATACGACACCATCATTATTACACACAAATGATCCAACTTGAATGTTGACACATGACAGTGTTTACAGTCACACAATGCTAACAAATGCAATTACTTTTTGGAATGACACTCCTGGGGCTCTGACAAGTATAGAGCTAATTATTCAACTTATTCAACTAATTTCTGGTCTCTTTTGTCCCCTTTATTAAAGGTGTAACACATTAGCTGTGTTAAATTGTACGAAATAGTTTGTGGAAGTGAAGAACACCTGTGAAATATACCAGCTAATCTTTTGCATTTTGCTCCTTTCTGAATAATATTGCAATCAATTCTTCCTGGGGTTCTAACTCTGGACAACTTACAGTCAGTTATTTTTTGAAACAGATGAATGAAAAATGTACGTGTCTGATGTGCACCATTTAATAATACTTTA
The DNA here is from genome assembly GCA_900302745.1 of Parablennius parvicornis. Taxonomy (NCBI): domain Eukaryota; kingdom Metazoa; phylum Chordata; class Actinopteri; order Blenniiformes; family Blenniidae; genus Parablennius; species Parablennius parvicornis. Next base: position 56,989 of record OMNM01043230.1, read on the forward strand.
GTGTTGCTATAGCACAGCTGATGACTGATGAACTGATTAAGATCAACAGAAGTGACATCACCTAGTTATGTAGTGGTGCCACTCAAAGAAACCAGACAGCTGAGATAAACTAAAAACATGCCGGCAGTTCATTTAAAGATTAGACGATGCGTTCTGGTGGCGACAAATGCGTCACAGTTACCGTGGTAGCAGGCTGATGTTGATGCCCATAGTGGGACATCTTAGTCCGAGAGTGCTCGTCATTCAGCCAATTTTTAAAGCTAACAAGTAGGCAATTTGATGGACAATGCTACAAAGTAGATTTATAATTAAATTTCTTCACAGTTACCATGTGCCTGATCTTAACATGTGTCTTGTGTACATATTACAAAATATTTTTAATAAATGGAAAAACATAAGCAAGACAGCTGTGGTTAATCCTAAATGTAACCTCTGGAGTAATAAGAAGAAAGCATGGTTTTGTTATGACAAAAAGCTCAGGCAATACATCTGCATTATAAATGTTATAACAGTAATCATTTATTGAGATATCACTGCTAGAAGTACAGACGTCTGCTGGAAGAAAAACTGCAGAAATTCAGCACCTGTTGCCAAGATATGATACTAGTCAAATCCACACTTACTATTCTAATTAAAATAGAAGGTCAGGTAGCGGCAACAGCAATGATTAATTGCTTAGTAATGCAAATTTCCATTTGAGGCAGAACAATGAGCTTGACTGCTTGTGTTTCACATAGTCCTGGACACAAAAGGCATTCCTTAGTAACTAATGAGCAGGGACGTATACGCCACTTTTTAAAGATCAGTGAAGGATGCTGTTGTCTCGCTATTTCAAAGCCGCATCAAAGGGAAGTCCTTTGGTTTCTATGGCTCTGACCTTGTAAAGTGAGACTTGCATAGTGCTGAATATCCTCCTCATTTTGAGCCTGACAGGTGTTCGCCCGTTTTAAAATTGCTGGGAAGTTTCCTCTATAAAAAGCAGCACTAGTGGCTTATTACTATTCAGAGCGAGTCGTGGTTCAATACTGTTAGTGTTTCAGTTCGATGAAATGATGAATTTTTTAGGCATTTTGCACTCGATCTGGCGCACGGCCGTCGTTTGTTGATTCACGTGCCGTCTCAGTGAAGGCGACTAGAATTTCAGTCAGTTTTTTGAGGGTTTATTCCTCAGGTTGTGCAGCTGGGGCAGAGGAACACTGCAGGAGAAACATTTAGATTATTGTCACTAAATGCTGCCACATCTTTTCAGAGAGAAATTATATCTACGTTTCAATTTTTTTTGTCTCTTCGTTCAGCCAATAAATCTTTCTCCTTTGAGTCAAGGATGTTATTCATTATTAAAACTTAATTGAGGTGCAAAACAAGGCCAATACTGATACTACTGCTGGGTCAAACACTAGTTTTTGCCCTTTTGTTGAATGCTAATGTCTTTTGGAGCTATTTAAAAATATATTAAAAATCATAACAAAAAGAAGAAGAAAGCCTTGACTTTTAAGGATCTCATATGTCATATCAATTCTCTGAATGGGCTTTATGTGTCATATCTTGTAATGTTAAGACAGCGATTGTCTGTCTTTGGTCTACTTGTCCTTGAACAAGATTAGAGGTAAGAGTTTAAAAAAAAAAATGTAACAAATTGATCTTTAGTGTGCTTCACACTAGTCAGAACTGCTCTACAAAAAAAAAAAACAGCTGAAAAAGGGCATCAGTTCATAGCTGAGTTTGTCTTTGAATGTTTTTTTTCTCCTGTTCTGCCCTTCTAAACATGTGTAGCTGCAGGCGATCAAATGTCTCCATCTGTCTGCATAAACCGAACTGTTCATAGTCGTTTCCTCTCCTTTCCTATGCCATCCAACAGTTGCCATGAAGAGCAACTAAGCAGATTTCTAATCTCAGACGTCTCGGGGAGCTTTGAATGACATTACTCTTGCTCATTTGAACAAATAGACACTGAGAACAACATTTAAATAAAATGTCCCCATTCGCACTTGAGGATGAGTAAAGTTGCAGTTGGAACTAACTTTTCTGGGCTTTAACTGTCTGATCCCTTATCACAGCCCTGGTGTCCTCATACAATGTTAACAAGTATAAAGTATAAATCTCAACAGGGGGGAGTTGTGCAGTCTTGTTAACTTGCAGCCTTTTGTTGAGGCATTTATGTGTTTGGAAAATAATCCTGAAACTAGAGAAGGAGAATATGGACACGGTCGTGGTTCAGAGAGAGGGGACAGCCTGGAAGGAAATGTTAAACCAGGAACTTGAAGTAAGTCTTTTTAGCATTTATTAACATCTGCTTGCATTTTACATTAGCATCTACTGTTGTGGTCATTCATTTTCCAACAAGACACACTCCATGTAAACCAAACAAACAGATTGCAGCAGCAGCTCCAATCGCCCCAAAATATCTGACACTGTCTGGCCGTTGTTTCGTGCACATTGCAGGTTGCAGCAGCAGCTGACGTGATCGCAGCTGCTGCTCCTAAATATCAAGACACAATCCAAAAGTAGTCACGGGGTACTGATCCTCCTACAATCGTGCACAAAGCCATGGCTGTGGATTTTACCAATGATTCTCCCACAATCCGATCTTTTGTCTCAGATGGCCGAAAATTGAGCTGTTTGCGGGAGCCTTAAAGTGAAGATCATTACAAAATACAATTTTTCTGAAAGAGTTTCATCAACTAAATTATTGTTTACGACAAGGCTGCGATTATCGTTCAATACTCTTATGTAACTTTAGGTTTCGATTAGCACCGTGGAGAAAATGCGCTAAGAGAAAAATAAATGCACAACACTAAATCCTGAATTACTTGCACCACAGGCGCACTGCAGTGAAGTCTTGACGTCCAGAATTATTCTGAGTTCGAGATGCAGTCTGATGCTAAAGTGTGGCCTTTTGCTTTCTGTTGCCAGGACATTGCCATCATAATCATAATCAATCAGTCTGGGAGCCTGTCTACCGACACATGCCGGTCTTTACTGCGAAAACGGTTATTTATTTATATTTGACCGAGACGTGCAATTTCACAGTGCAATGGCTAAAGACCAAAACACAGTTTTCATTTGGCTTGTGGGCTGAGATACTTGGGAGAGGGATGTTTGTAAAATTGTCACAAAGTTACATAATAGTCGGGCAGCTTTCGAAACGGCTTACAAAAAACAAAACAAAAAAAACACACAAATTTCTTCTTGGGAAGGTCACAGCTTCTGTTATAAATTCTCAAAGTTTAAGAGTCAGGAGGCAATCAAAAAACTGTATATGCACATGAAAAACATCAAAAAGTGATTTTTTTCACATTTAACTAATTAAAAAAAACAATAGATTCAATTTACTGTCACATAATATGCAGCCACATAATAATACATAAATTAAGTTCTATTTTTTGGTGTGAAGACTTTCCCTGCAACTACCAACCAAGCATTGTGTTTAAACCTGGGCTGTGCAAGTTGCCTGTTTTATCTCCTAGAGTCACATAAAAACGGTTTACAGAGACATATCCCCAATCTTCACCTGTGATCTGCACATATGCTGCAAATGGCATGGTCACTGTTCTTGCACATTAGCAATGCATATGTGTTTAGATTGAAGCTCAGAGAAAATAAATGAAGTGATGTTTTGCTTTCTGGCTGAGTGGGAGAGCTTTGTAAGCTTGCAAAAAGAACAATTACATAATGTGCCTGTTTTGGCAACGTCTCCTTAAGCTGGTGGAAGTCTGGGTCTCGCAGGAGGAGGTGGATGAAGCCATGTGCACTTGCAATATGCTGTAATTAGTTCTTGTCCGAGCATAATTCTGTCTGATGTTCGAGAGGAACGAGCCAGTTGTGATGTCAACACAAGCCGCTGCTCAGGTTTTTCCATTTACTTCAATACCACAAAGATTGGCTAGGTTTTTTTTTTTTTTTGTAACTAACTTTATGAAAACTTTAATTTCAATAATTATTGAAGTACATGAACTGACTCATCGTTGCAGACTTGGCCCCCCTCAGACAGGCCCGTTGACGCTGGTGAATTGACAGGCTGACACCTTCATCGTCAGTGGAAGTGTTTGTGAAATGGTTCTAGGCCAGGATGAAGGGATAGATGGTCTCCCCGGGCAGCTATAAAGGGAGCGTGATGGCCGCGGTGGCTCATGGGAACGGTTCATAAATGGCTGCTGTGATGTTGCAAAGGGCAAAAGAACAGCATGGAGTCAGTAATGAAAATGGATGATGAAGGTCCCCAGAGGATCACTCGGGACCAAACATGAAGTATTGAAACCTTCAGACTATAAACTATATGAAGCTTAAAGCAGCGATGAGTCAGTTTTAATGTCAGCAAATCCCTTAAATGGTCTTAATGATTTTTGTGGATTGAATTTGCTCAGAGAGAATAACAGTTAGTGTTGTGAACACCCCTAAGTACCGAATCCACTGGACTTAACTCCAATGACTTTATCACTATCATCATCTCGTTGTTAAATAATTTAGAGAACAAATAGACAATTACATCAGATAGTTGTAGATTGGCCTGAATCTGAAAACAGAATAGATTAAACTAGCACTGCTAAAAGTATTGTTCTTGATCTAAAGGCAAAAAAGGCAGCTGGGAAACATCCGTGCTAAATTTCCACAGGGAGTGCAGACAGCCTAAAGCAGGTACACCCCGAACAACAGTTAAAGTGGATATATAATCTGCAAGAACAGAGCCATCTGTTTGTTTTCTTGAGCACAAAAAAGCACAATGCACGGCATAAAAGGAAGAGTGAATGTAGGTGAATGTGCTTGTTTTTCCTGCAGTAACCATTCTCTTTTCAAAATTCCGACCAATAATACTCAGACACCACATGAGAAAAAGGATTTGCCCACAACTGTCTGTCAAGAAAAAGTTGCAAAATTTCCCAAACCGGGGACAAAAAAAGACACCATTCTGTTTTTGCAGCACAATTTCTATGTCCTTGTAAGCATACTGGTGGTGATAAAGTGTCATATCACTCAGTGCAGATGATGTTGGCGGTTTATGTGACTCGACCATTTACAGGAGTCACAACAGAAACTCACCGGCATAGAATTGGCTAGTTTTTCGGCTGGATTCTTATCTTGCTGCAACCGTCATTCAGACCATGTAACTCTCAAACTCAGGAGTCTGCAATCTTTATGACCAAAAGCCCAGTCTTACCACTTTCCACCAAATAATCTTTATCTGGAGCAACAAAACATTTGTAACCTTTTAAAATGAGGATAACACAGCTCATAATGTTGTGCATCTAGTTTTGCTATAAATGCAAAATCTATATTTTACACTCAGGAAGTTTGATTTAGAAATGAAGAGATTTTATTACCTTGTAAGCTATCCTAGTATTGGTAGCCATATTTAGCAGGTTTAGCAATTACCATTTTTTACACTCCTCAGGCAGAAGAGAAGATGTTTTTGAAATGAGTCTGGAGGGCGAATTAAATGAGAATGGGATAAAAAAAATGTATTTACATATCCTGCGGGCTCTGTAGCAGAGGTGGGCCCGCCTGGTCCTGGACGTTTTTAAAGAGCCACTTCTCCAACCTATCTGATTATAATGAATGACTCATTATCAGACTTTCTGCAGAGCTCCATGAAATCACAGTCATTCAGTTCTGGTCTGTTAATTACAGGAAGCTATTGAAAGCACATGCCAGTGGTCCAGGGTTGCCCACCTCTGTTGCAGAGGATCTAAACCTGAACCTGACACCTCTGGATTTGATTGTATTGGCTTAGTAGTAAATCAGGTCAAATCAGCAATCACAAACTTAATTGAAGCACGTTGTTGATATAATGTCAAATCAAAGGTTAAATTGATCAAAACAAAGCAAAGTGAATCGTTCTTGTTGACTAAGCGACCAAACAAGTTTCAAACGAGTCACTATGTGACCTTTCTGTGTCCTTTGCCTACAAATCTAAACTCCTGTAGTTTTACACGCCTCCACATAAAGTTTCCACACTCTCCCTGACTTTGTAGTCGAGCGTGATACTTTCTCCATCTGTCTCCCGTCTTCATCTTTAATCAGCGTTCCCTCTCTTCTTCACTGAGTCAACCTCTCCTCTCGTTCAGGACCCACGCGAGGTCCACAAACGTGATCAACATTTCCATTTCTTTGCATGCTACCATTAATGATGCAGGTAATAGTTTTAATAGGTTGCATGTCCATCCGGACTTGCTGTGACATTTAACCAGCACATGGCAGGTTGATTGATTCTTGATCAAGAATATAGTATCATTTCAGTTCGTTAAAATGTTTTGCAAAAATGCACATGTGATTTAGGTACCTTTTAAAAGTGTAGATTTACTCAAAAAGGTTGTATTATTCAACAAATATTGTAAATACAATTAGTATTGTCATTTGAAATAGTTGTTACACTAAATACCTTATTTTACAATATATCTGAATAATTGACTTAGTTCTACAATTTCTACAATTAATTTAGCAGATGCTGTTATATGAAGTACTAGTGTCATACAACACATCGATAATAATCTGCACCATGAGGAAAGGTTCTACTTCTTATAGTTGTATTGTTTTCTTCATCCATGGAACATCCAGGTCTGATATCACCGCTGTGTCTGACTCTTCTTTTCTTTATACCTGTGTGCAAATATAGCGACATTGAGTCTAAACACTCCCGACCGCTCCTCATATTTTGCTCTTTTGAAACATTTTGGCTGTAGACAACATGTGAGCTAATTCTTCTCTGATCTCTCAGCTGATTGAAGAAATAGAAGCTGAATAAACCAGATTCAACTGTAAGACATCACACCGAGTGCTGGAAACAGACACATTGGTGTTTCTTAGCAACCGAGGGCTATAGTATTTCATTCATGGCTGGGGAAAAACATCAATCTATGTTTTCATTACAGAGGAAAATGCTGTGTAGATTGGGATAATGCCATAGTATGAGGCACTATTAGAGGGTCAGAGCTCGTGACGGAAACAGTGTTAACACTGGTGGTGAGATTTCCAAGTGAAAGAAAAGAAAGAAAAGTTGGCTTGTTATGTGTTCACAATGGTACAACAAAGCTGTGTGGGGAGCTCAATATAATCACATTACATTTGTTTATGGAGCACATTTAATTTCTGCTGATATGTGTATTTACTAAGGCATGTTTTTCTTCCTTTTTAGTACTAAATCATACATTTTTGATGTAGTGTAGCAGTGAGTACTCTTGCCTTACAAAGGAAAGATCTGGGTTGAATTCCAGGCTCAGGTAATTATTGTGTGAAGTTTGTTGGGTCCCAAGACTCGATCCCAAGGCCTGAAGAGTTGTTATTGTAATCAGTGATTTTAAATAGCCTTAAGTCAGCTAGGACCAGCTACAGCAAACATTAGGCCCGTGGGCGAAAACCGGCTCACAAAACACTCTGAGCAAATGGTAAAAATTTAAAAGGAAACACTGATTTTTCAACAAAATTTCATAAGAGTAACGGACACAACATAACAATGACACCCCAGCTGAGATATCAATGACGCCACCAAGAAAGAAAGCAAACTAACAATTAGCTTTAAAGCCATGCTGATAGGGCGAGTTTGTCAAATCACTCAGAATGCAAGAGCTACATATGTTTTTTACATACTAATGTATTTTACACCAGAAGGTACCATTAACATTGCATTTATGTTTAGAATATAGTCATTTTCAGTGACAGATTTGGGTTTTGTGAAAATATAGACCTTTTCAATAAGTATACTCTGCACCAATAAAAAGAAAAACTGTAAAATATATACCACTATTTCACCACTCCTGTCCACTCGAGATGAGATTGTATACCTGACCCTGAACTAAAACGTCTTTGACAATCAGTATAGACTTTAGTTGTGATATGCCCTGGATGAGTGTCAGGGCCATCTTTGCATTCTTGAGGGAAACACTGATAAAAACTTGCACGAAGCCGGTCGCAGCCTTTTGTGTTCAGCATCAAATCAACCTGATCAAGGTTGAAGCTTGGCGAGTGGATCGACAGCAAGGAAAGAAAAGAAAAGAGCTGCAATTACATAGTTTTCAAGGAATTGCAAGCCAAGCCATATGTTTCAGGAATATTTCAAACTTTAGAAATTTTGTGTCAATAATTTATGAGGAAAAAAAGGCGCTGGACTCGATCCCAACTGATCCAAAAAAAACCAACCCTAAACAGGTTGCCAATCATCACCAAACAGAGGGAAAACACTTTTGGGGAATTTAGAATCATCAAATAGCCTCTAATTTTTGGAACGTTGGAGAAAATATCCAGAAAGAAACCACACAAGCAGAGGGAGAGCATGCAAACTCCACAGAATAAGCTAGCCCAGAACACTGATCTCTTAAGACGAAAGCAAAGTATGAGTTCTATTTGAATCCCAATTCTGACCATATCGGCATTACCTAGACAATGACAGACACACGTGGTCCTGCACCTTATTACCTCCGCCAAGGAGGTTATGTTTTTGTCAGGGTTTGTCTGTTTGTTTGTTTGTTTGTTAGCAGGATCTCGCAAAAACTTCTAAAAAAATATTCAGAAGATGCGTCTTGACTAAACTTCGATTCCATTAAATTTTGAGAGTCATCCGGATAACCATGTGGATACAAACAAACATCAAAGGTTTTTCCCCTTTACTTATCATTGAGCCGTTTTCAAAAAATCATACCTATTGGAGATCATATCAGATTGACTTGAAAAAATTCAGTCATCTGTAAGATAGTCATATCTAAATTTCATCCGGATCGGATCCAGAATAAGGCCAAGAAAAATTCCAGAAGTTAACATTGGAAACCCCATTTCCGAGTTTCAAATATTATAACTCATAGAATTTTTGTTTCAATTCTCCTGAAATTTGTCTTGTTTATTTGGAGGATCATTGCCCTGAATTGTGCCAAATTACAATAACAATATGGTGGCACTTTGAAGTTGGGAAATTTTAACATTGAAAATGCCATTTGAATCATATAAAGTGTCATACATCTGTGTATTAAACTTGGATTTCATTGATATTTGGAGAGATGAATATTAGTACCCTCCGCAATCATGTTTAAACACAAATGTGAGGGGAAACAAGGCGCTTGGCGGAGGTCTGCGCTCTCAGAGTGCTTTTCTGGTTTGTCAAAGTGCTACACAGCTGGGCTCTGTTCCTGCTCCTGAGCTGCAAAAACAACCTTTTAATAGCCAGTTGTTACTTTAGTCGATTGTAAACTCAGAGTACTGTTGCATCTGGCAGAGGTGACCATCAATGAGCATACTAGCTGTTCCTGCTTGGACGTGAATATAAACACATTGGCACACATGAATTATCTATGTTATTTCATATCCACAGAACTTCCTGTTATTCCCTGTGTCACCTCCTGTGCAAACCGACATTAAGTTTATATGTTGAATTAAAAACAAAAGTTGGAAATACAAAAAACTATTTTGAAATGTGATATATAACCAAACTATGAGATGATAGATGGGTCAACTTTAGAATTATGAGACTTTCACCCTACTTGAACTTGAAAATACCACCGAACCCCCCAAAAAATCCAGCAACAGTAGTGAGTTAGTCTCTGGGTTTGTTTGTTTTATTTGCTTACATTCACCAGATGTGGAGATGATGAGGACGAGGATGTGTGACCACATCTCATCTGTGCTGTGGATGAAACAGCCGGGAACCACAATAATAGCTCAACTGTGAGGCTCATAAACAAAACATGGAGACTGGGATTGTGTGAGCATGATTAGAAATCCCACTTTATGTAACCGAGCTGGCCTAACATTTCCCCATGTGTTTTTTGTTGGGTTTTTTTTTTTTTTTTCTTTTTTGGTTTCCTCAGGTGGCTGTCAGACAGCCAACATGCACTGAGTGGAATCTGCTGTCAGGCGAGGTGAGCCGGCAGACAACAGGAGCCACAATATGAGGCTCATTACGCTGACACCCAGTCTCATCTTGAAAAGACTGAGAGGAAATATGAATAGACTGGAAGTTCAGCCATCCAGTCGTTGTTGTGCACACACAATATTGCTGTGCAATAGAACACACACTTATAAATGTATAAATACACACATGCCTGTCTTTTCACTGGTGATGCTGTGATTAGCTGTTCTTCGTCACGGCAAAGCGACCTGAGGACGGCTTCAGGATAGAGCTCCATCTTTGACAAGTTCATAGATATCTATTGAAAGTAAAATTGTGACTTCGTTCAACACTGGGACCTGTCCCCCCTGCAAACACCCATTAACCATAACTTCTAACTGGCTGCCTGGTCTGGAGAAAGCATTCAAGAAAAAATGACTGATAAATCTGGAACAATTATTGTAAGACATGGAAGCTCTTCCTTTATATTTATCTAATTATTTTAAACAAGTAAACAGAAATATTTATAGAAAAAAAAAGATAAAATGTTGGATTTATGTATATACTGTACATACTGTACATACTAAAGCTAATAAGACAACAGAAAATAAATTACAAGCAAATCATTTTATACCATGTTTGAGAAAGGAGTTGCTACCCTTTTTAACTTTTACCTGAAAGATTTCACTATAAAGTTGACTAATTTTATATGTAAACACGACATCACTATGCAATCCATAAACAAGTATACAATGTTATATTTACATGTTGTACACATGTGTGCATATGAATTGCATTTGATTGAGACTAAGATGTATTTTGCCTCCAGACTTTTTCAAGTCATAGTTTATATATTTAGTTATTTTTTTTGTTTTGTTTTGTTTTTCAAATTATGTAAACCAGAGGTCTTTAAGCCACCTAAACTATATAATAGGTATTAAATTGTGTTTTATATCAAACTAGACTTAAGGCAGGTTTACATGTGTATTAAATACAAAGTTATCTTAATATGTTTGTATATTAATGTTTTTAATTTAAATGATTCCAAGGTACTGGGAGGGGGAGCAGCCAGGTAACTGTTGTTTATAAAGATCATCATAATCCAGCATTCAAGCTATTGACTGAAAATTGATTTTACATGTTGCGACAAAAGTACTGCTATGCATGAAACATGCCTGGTATCGAAAACTAAAGACGTACATAAAAGGAAGAATTAATCATTTTAACTATATCTGACTAACATTTATCTAAACTTTATCAAAGTCTCTGACCCAGATGTCCACCACTCTGACCTGCTGTCAGATGGATGGAGGTTGTCATGAGAAGGATCATATCAGCCACAGGCTGCAGTCTTTTGCAAGATGTTGTCACCAAGAGGAAAATGCTCCTCATAACATCAGTTTTCAACTGTGCAAATCCCTAACTTCTGCTTCCCTTTGCTACAATATGATAGATTTATGTTTATATGTATTGAAAGCTTTTGTATTGGTGGACGAAATCTGGTTTTAAAAAAATCTTTTCAAATATCTATTATTAAACCAAAAATGTCAAAGTACCCTTTGAGGAGCCTTTATTGAAAACCTCTCCTCCAAAAATATATTACAAATTGCATGGCATGAGATAAAAATGGTTAAAATCATCTAAATTCATTGTCATTCACAGAAATATGCAAAATCTAGCTGCTCTGAGCGCTTCAGTGGGAGGGAAAACATGACTTCCCATTATCCAATTATACATGGTGTGTTCACACAAGACTCATTCTTTTCTTTATATTCATTATTTTTTAAGCTCTAGGTCTGATTGTTTGTTACTGACAAATTATGCCTGAGTGCTCTCTTTTCCCCCACTGAATTACAAATGCAATAAATGGGTAATTAGACTGTTGGCAGCTGAACATACAAGCTGTGGACCAACCGCATTTTCCGACATGGTACACCAACATGTGAGCAGTGACTGACAAACGGGCTATGAATAGCTGGTAATTAATCAATCATTGATAAGTAGCTCATGAACTACTTGAACTGAAAGTAGACGAACAGCAAACTCAGATATACAAGTTTTTTTCTCTTTATATTGTTCAATTGACTTTACTCGAGAGCTTTTCTTCTATATTGCTTTACACAACAGAGCACTGAAATAACTCAAGAAAGAAATGGAAAATAATCTCTACCGTAAAAAGAACTCGTCGCTTAAAAATATAGTGATGTTAGTCATGAATTTCATCCAACAACATGCCACATTTTCAGACTTGCGGTCTCAAAAATACAGTTTATTTTATTTACAAAGCCTAAACAATTTCAAAAAGTTTTCAGGAATTAGTCAAGCTCAGCTTTAAAGACTATTTTAGTGTCATCATGTTTATTACATCCAATCTGTCCTCTTCTTCATGTTCTTGATTTTAAAATAAAACTATTTTAGTAGTGTGAAATAAAATATCAACGTTTGTTAACTGACTAAATCAGATGGAGTCAAAACAAGCAGCCGTCTTCAGCTGCTACGCCTGCCTGCAGTTACAATCCATTTACATGTGTTGACTGTAAAGATAATGAGATAAACCAGCACACAGTTTTTCACTAAATGACACCTTGAGGAGAGTCCCATCTGGGTCGCCCTGCTAGAGCCCATAAACTCCCATTTCATCATCATTCAGCACCACTGGTGAGCTGCAGTTTTCGAGTCAGTAACGTTATTGGATATTTGCACTTAGTCCACATCAGAGTTTCTCTCAGCGACACCTCAACTAATTGCATTGTCACTGATCATCACGCTCAATGCTGCCGGGATCGAATGAGCACCATGAATGAAACTTTGGCTAAAAATGGAAGTTCAGGTCATTTATGTCCACAGGCTCAGACACATGGAAAGCTATTGGATTTTCTTCTCTCTAATTGCAGCATCTTTCTAAACAGAAAACACCTAATGAGGCCAGATTTAGGCCCTTTGCAAAATGAAAGAATGAGGCTGACTTGGCCGTAGGCCCTCAACATGTTGCCGTGTCATTAATGGCAGATAAAGATAACACTATGGACAAACTTTTACATGTTTTTTTTTTTTACATTATGAACATGCCATTAGTGCTTAGCAGGAGATTTTTGGGGTCATGTTATGATCTCTACTGGGGGATGAGTGGTGGTCCTGCATTAATCCTGAACAGTTTCAATAAACCAAAGCCAAATTTAACCATTTTTGAATGGAAAAACTAGTGTATTTCCCAGACTATAAGTCACACTTTTCAATTTATCTGTTGTTTTTTGGCTGGTGAAGCAATTCACTGTATATTCAGAGGCGCCTTATTTATCAAAATACACTGGTACACAGATAAATTAATATCTGAATTAATTAAAAAAAAAACCCTCGAGCACGTTAAGTATTTTTACAGCAGCACTACCACTGGTGGATCATCCCTTCCTAATTTTCAAATTTACTGTTGGGCTGCCAATACACGAAGTTTGTTCTGCTGGAAAGTGATACCACATAATTACATGTGGCTACAATTAGAGAACCTATCCCACAGCCTGATACTCTTCGATGTCCTCCTGAGTTCAAAACTTCCCCTCCATGAACACACACTTCAAATCATACGTTGTAAAATCGTTAATCGTTGTGAAGAGTTCTGTTTAAATTTTGACATAATTCAGGCAATCCTTCTCACTTTATGACTCCTCAATCCACGCTCCTATAGGGAGAAGTCACATGTTCAGACCATCAATTATAGATGAAGCTTTTGAAATCTGAGTTAGAAGAAGATGTACCACAATAAATGATTTATTCACTGACAACATTATCATATCCTTTGACCGGCTAATGCTAAAATTAAATATCGCTTGCTTTCATTTACATATTTGCAACTTCCATTACTTCATTTCCCATTGCAAACACTATTTTCACTTTGTGAAACTAAATCCAAGTTCTAAAGCTTTTATTATTGCAGTATATGAGACGTTTCATAAGACATGCATATCAATCATCAACCAAAAGAAATGATAACTTTTGCATCTGTTTTCACGAGACAACTTATAGTGTTTAAAAAAAACTCCTACCAACTTTTAAACAATAGATCAAAGTACTTATGTATCAGTTGAGATAAGAGAAGACTCACTGCACGAAAAAAGGTTGTGCTCAGAAATTTTATGTTAAGTGTCTGCCTTTTTTAACTCATACAATAAAATGGCCACTATGATATTGTAGTTCTGTGATAATGAGCCTGTGTTACTGCTTGTATAGCTATTATTTGCAAATCTATTGATTTTTTCACATCCTTCTATGTTTTTTCTTTTGTAAATATCCCAATAATCATGACAAATCAAGTTTATTTGTAATATGTAATTATTTGTAGAATATTTGATCAAATGACGGTGCAGTAACACAGTTGCAGGGATGGGGCTCTGTTGGAGCAAAACATGTATGTTTTCCAAAAATTGATTAAAAAAACCCCCACAAATAAAATAATAATACACCGGTACATATCATCTGTGAGCACTAAGTGTCACTGTATGACAACAGAAAGCTACCGTACTATCAAAAAAACCAGTGACTACAGCATAAGCAAAATGTCCCAAAGAAAAAGTTGCACAGCAAAATCTAAAAATAAAAAGAAGGAGCAGAAAATGGAAATAAAGCAGCAGAAAGAGAGTCTAGTAATGCACATAATAATGCATTTTTAATCACATAAGAAGTTTGTTTTTTTATGTGTTGCACGAAACATACATTTACATTTAGTATAGAACGGTAATTTATATTATTTTAATAACCACAATAAGCCTGGCGGCAGTGCGCCATGACATGAGCTTTCGAACAGTTCCAAACATTAGTCGGTAATTCAATTAATGCTGAAACAACAACAGATCTGTCAACAGAACTGACTAAATTAACTGGCAGCTGTAACAATCAAACAGAAACTCTCAGATGAGACATTTTGTTGTATTTACCTCAGATAATTTGCTGGTAATGCCATATTTTGAAATAATTTACTGGTGATGTGATGAAAGACCACCAGCACACACACCATTATGTTATAAACAATATTTGTCACAGTTTTCAGATATATTTAGGCCAAGGCGTAATTGTCAAAATTGAAAAAATACAAGCGTCAAAAACTATAATTTGATATGATGCCTTTTGTTACGATGGGATGAGCCAAACATTCATCCACTCCTTGAATAATAATTTGATGTCCTTCCCTTGTGTTTCAAGTAATGTATCTATAATTGTCAGACTATAAAGTCAAACAGCCCTGATGCGGACCCTAATGGTCAATCTATAAATCACTGGATGATTCATTTAAAAGTAGATTAATGTTAGGTGCGCTTAAATGTAATAAAGAGAATCAATCCCTCTAAAAGCAATCGACCATTTTGAGTCACACAATCAGTCATTCAACTGTAAAGACTCTCCATTAGAACAGTGGAAGGCAATTAATTCCACTGAGGGGGGGGAGGCTACATAAAAAAACTAGGACTGCTGTGGAGGGGCAAGCCAGAAGTTCTATTTAATTTTGCTCAGTATTTCAACACATCCAGTAATTAAAAAAAACAAAAAAACAGCATGGTTTTGATCTGCTTAAATGTCCCTGCTTTGTATCACTCTCGTTCTTATATTTATCTACAAGTTCCGATAAAGGAGATTATGAACACAGTGATGCATCTTCTCAATTTTATTGCACGGATGATGTACAACAATTTCCCTCATACTTGCTCAGTGACCTTTGGTGGGCCAATGAGGGACAGTTGAAGGGCGGCATGTTGTTGTTATTGTTCAACGACACTTTGGAGAAGTAGATTACTGAACATAACGCAAAGATGACGATCTGATTTGCCCGAGCAAAAGGACAGTGTCTGCGCCCGGCGTGCTCGCTGTTCATTTCTGGGATGCTGAGCAATGACCGGGCAGTGAAACGGAAAAGATGAGCGGCAGCTGAAACTTGCTGACTTGAGGCGTCATCACTTGAGGTCAGTGCTGATCTTAAATACCTCAACGAGATCAAACTGCAAGCCTGAAGCTGAAGACATGCGAACCAGCTTATGAGTAAAAGAAATGTTTCAAGAAAAAACACGTTACTCTAATGTTAGTTTTATGCTCATAGAAGCTTATTTAGAAATTGATAACATAAGTTACAATTACTGAAGTTTCCTTTAGCTTGTTATTTGTATCACAATTTAAAACAATGTTGTGCCACATTTTGCATGAGTGCTGAAAAGTGCAGCGTTCTCACAGGAGTATGGGCAGATTAAAAAAACAACAACAAAAAACAGATTTGATGTAATGATTACTGAATAAGATAAACAGACCAAGATGGCGCCTCCGTGTCACCCATTGACTTCCAACTGACCCAGATAGTGCTGACAACTCAGCAAATAACCTTTCCAAGAAAGTGGTTTCTTATATTTTCATAAACAAGTGAAGTAACTCTACTAGATATAAAATTTGCTAATTTTGCTAATAACTCTAATCAGGTACCGATTTTTTACAAGACATTGAGAGACACAAGCTATTGTTTTTACATACATGATTTGAAACTTCATTAAATGATCATCTCATAACAAAGCTTTCATCTGTCCTCTGTACTTCTTTTTTTCCAGTTCAGGGTCGTGTGAACACAACGGACAGTTTCCAATCCATCTAATTTAACATTTATGGCTGTTAACTTCAGTGACATTCACCCTGGAGTCTCTACCTCAAACCCAGACTGTGTGACTCAAACAGCAGAGCCACACTTGATGCCATCCTCACATCTGAAATTTCTCGAGATAAAAACTAGACAGCAGCTGCTGTGTGTTGAGTTAAAATGGCTTATTTACATGTCTGGTTTGGAGGAGGTGATTGTGACAATGGCTCTTTGTGTGTGTTGGACTCACGGATAGCAACATTCACTATGTCTGACACTCAAACCCAGTCACTCAAATCAATCAACAATCATCAGCAAAATGATAAAAGTGGTTAGATTCAGAATATAAATGACAAAAATGTGTATGTTATAACTCAGATTTAATGGTTTGTCCTTTATTTGTCCATTTTTAAAACTGTTGTGAGTGCAGGTGAGTGGGAAATTCTTTCCTCTGAGGTCAGCTGTTTGTTTAAATCTTATTTTTGTATCAAAGACACAATATAGAGGGTTGTCATCAGGTTCAAGAAGAAGTGACAAAACAGGCAGAAAAGAGAAGAAACTTGTAGCACTAAATTAATGTCATGTTGTTTTCTTGTGCTTTCCTTATTCCAAATGTCTCTTGTGTTGCCCTTTCATCATGTACAGAATATTTCCGAGACACTTAATTACCGGAAAGCACTGTATTGAGAAGGGAATAGGATGCCAGGGCTACTTTTGTTAGTAACAGCTGGTAGCTCATTGCTTTTGTGAAATTATACACACAATACCAGTTTGTAAAGTTTCCATGAGCTTGCTAATTGTGTCATAAATAAAAGCACCCGCGGCTATCTGTGCTGCTCACTGACACCGCTGGTTTAGCTTTAGCAATAACCAAACATATTTCTCCACAGTGTCGGTCTGCTGCTCCGTGCCTGTTGACTTATTGATCTCAGGTGTTGGGAAATTAAAGACGCTTTTTATTTTTAACATCATAAGTCAAACTTCATCATTACATTTTCAATTATAAGACTTCAAAGAAGTTGAGTTAGGTGTCTGCTCTCAATACAGATAAAATAAACAGAATTCTCTACTGACAAATGAGGAAAAACATTTCTGTAGGATGTTGTCTGTTTGCAATTTCAGTTCAGTTTCCCCTCACTTCAGTTCTATTAATAATCTGGTTAGTCAATTTCACTTGTGTTGCTTTGTCCTCCATTTGTGCTTCTAGTCCTCCATAAATCCATTGTGTTTAGTTTAGTTTCTGTTTCTTTCTATATTTTTCATTTCTTCCACCAGCGGCACATCATCTATTGCAAAATAGAAGCTATAAACCTAAAGTAGGTTGTAATCGGCAGTGAAAGTTGGATAAACCTGTGGGAGACTCACCTGGTCTTCGAAGGACAGGGCCTGTCCCACGTCGCGAGGGAACCCGTCTATGACGATACCGTTAGCTTCCGGGATCTTCATGATTTTCTGCTTTATCTCAGTTATTGTGGTTTCCTGAAAAAGCAGAAATAGTTATATTCATGATGAATCAGTGTCCTCAAAGCACCAGATACATATTTCTTCTGAAAGCAAACTGTCCCGCCTGCGGCCAGCCCGCTGGGTTTTTGATCATAGAAAATAACTCAGTAATTAACTTGTGTATTGATTTTCGGCTTTCTTCCTTTAAACTTAACTTTGGTTTTAAGGTTATTTTTGTGTGAGGAGAGAAACCCTGCAGCTCCATATTATATCATAGTTGAGATTTTTAGTTTTTTTTGTCTATGAATAATGACATCTTTCGCATGCAGAGGACACAATATGGTGGATATGATAATATCTGTACACAGTTCCACAACAAAAATTGTTGTTTTATGTATCTGAATGCAAGCAGGGTGACTGTGCCGAGAGCTCTCCAGGCCCAAGAGTGCCAGCGTCTTTCAGCATCACTTACTTCCTCATGGCTGGAGGAGGTCGACATGTTTGAATGCATCTCTCAGTGCTTCATGCAATCTGGCAGCTATATATGAGCAATGCTCTGCTCTAAAAATAACATTAGTCACACAGACGCTCAATTTCCATCTGACCGCAAGAACGTCAAGCCGCGGCCGGGCACAGACCGAAACTCATCTAGATTTCATCAACCAGATTAATGTATGCATGTCAAATAAAATGAGAGAAGCTGAGCTAAAGAGAAGCGGCGGGGAGCAGGACTCAGGGCCTAATATCTCACAGCGATACCCAGCTTCAAACCATCAACCACAGTAAGCAGCTGGACGCCTTTTCCAAAGACACACACTCATTATTTCCCAAACATGCAAACAGGTGTTTTATAGATGTAGAGACAGCAAGCTATAGTTTGAGATCACAAGAAATGCTAACCGTGATGGTTTTGCAATATCTTTCACAGGTGTTGTATTGCTTTATTAGAATTACCACACACCCGTTAAATGTGATATATTACACAATGTCTATCATACAGACATGACTGCGTTCAGTGTTTTTCCGGACATCACATAGAGCAATAATGTCACAAAGGAATAAGCAGAGGTGAAACTCTGGAATGGGAATGTCAATTATCCAATTTGGACTACGATAGTTTTGGCATTCATTCATCCATCCATCCATCCATCCATCCATCCATCCATCCCTTCAGTGTTTAACTCTAAAACATATATTTGAGTTTAACTGAAGACTTCAAAACTGGACTGCAATCAAAATCTTCTCTGTCCTCATTATTTTAGTAGCACCTTTCATACAGTTTGTATAAACTAACTAAAAGCTACACTGTAAAATTCAACCTGAAAATTGGTTGAAACATTGAACATTTTAATCTAACTTCTCCCCCCTGATCTTTACATGATAATTGCAGTCATACCAATATGTTGTTTGATTACAACACTGAGTAATAATGACTTGAAATAAGGTTCATTTGTACATATAAAAATGTAATGTTATATATCAAATAATACTTTTTTTGTTGCCGGTATCAGGTAAGAAAGCTATAAACCCACTTTTAGACTTCAATGGAAAATCTCTGATATAATAAAACTACTCTCCATACTATGACTAACTAATTCAATACACTTGAATCAAACCCACTCTTAAGTTAAGACTCACACACGACAGCACGGCTGCTTTCATTTTTCTCACCCTCTAAAAGACTTTTTGTCTCTGTTCTTCTGAGAAAAAAAAGAGACTGAAAAGTTCTAAAGGTCTGCTTTGTCCTCACAAAATGAGTTGATGAAGTCTCTAATGTTTTCTTTACTTCTGCTCTCAAAGTGAACAATGAACCGGGTGGTGCTCACCCGAGAAGTGACCTAGGAGTTTCTCGTAGATGCCGTCTACTAACAATGGCCTGCACAGTAAAAATAGCTGTAAAAACATCAGGCTGAGTTTGACATTTCACTGAAAAACAAAGAATTTAAGAAGTTCTCTCTTCAACAGCAGCAATTAAGCTTTTTTTCTCTTTAATTAACAGTCATCCACGTCTCAGTCGCATTTCGCAGAGAACAAAAGTTCAGATATACACTCAGTCACATGACCCTGCAGAGACATACAGACACACAGCATCTGACTGTGGACTAAAACGCGTGGGGGGAGGTGACGCTTCACACTGAATATTGTCAATTATTTGCAGCAAAGCACAAACTGCTATTTCTTTTGTATGAACTGGGGGATCATGGACATATTCAGCAGCTTTGTAAGAGCACCTCAACACGGTGTTTACATAAACACTAGCGCCAAATCACACCCCCTTAAATCAACCTTATGAATGTAAATGGTAAATGGACTTCACTTATATAGCGCTTTTCAGCTGCATGAGCAGCCCCAAAGCGCTTTACATTTTTCATCACATTCACCCATTCAAACAAACACATTCACACACCATTGGAGGCTATAGTCTTATAGTCAATTTGGGAACATTTTGCCTTTTATCCCGAGTCATTTCTGGGCCAAGTTCTAATCTGCTGGGCTAAACTAATCACAGCAGGAAATTAAATGTTTAACAGCCACAAAGTCATTTTATCATATCGAACAAATCTGCAGCTTGGCGTCGCTTTGCTGTTTATCTCGCTGGTTCCTGGGCTGACTTTTGCTGAAAGGAAGGGAAGCATTGTCTTGCCAAACACACAATGGAAGGTTGATAAATTATAGGTTAAGCAGTTATGGAAGGAGATTAATAAGATGGTACGAGTGAAATGCTTCACTGTGCCCATGTGACAAAATAAGTCCATCGCACCATTGCTCTCCTTATGTAAACCAACAATTATCTGAACGCCGGCTCAGAAATGCATGAATATAACATTAATCACGAGAAAAAAAATGAATTACTAGTTTGACTTTTTTTTTTAGAATAACTTCCTTCAACTGTCTTAATGCTGTTTTTCCTATTCTGCCTTGCCTGGATCTTAAAGCCATATATTCTACATCAGGAGTAATGCAGAAGAAATCAGCCTCATCCTCAGTAACTAAGTATTAAGCTTATAGTGCAGACTGGTGCAGGTCACCCAGACCATTTTGTAGTTAATCTGCTGTGTGTTTAGACGGCTGGGAGGTCTTTTCTTAATGCATTGAGTTTATCAACTTTTTCTCTTTTTTTTCTTTGACTTTATCTCCTTTCTCTCTCTTTTTCATAAATTCATGTCACCATCACATGTCATGTGTTATAGTTTTGTTATAGATTGAAAAACTGTATTCAGGTTTTATTTTCTTAAATAAACATTTATTTTATAGTGTGTTTAGTTGTTTTGACATTTATAGCTGTTTATAGTGGCTTTTACCATTTTGAGCCATAATTCGTGTATATAACTATATTTACCCCCCCTCCATTCTCTCTCCTTTGAATATATTTTTTAACCTTCTTTAGTGCTTTAAGCTTCTTTTTTTTAGCTGTTTAAATCTGAAACTCTGTTTTTGGAAGTTTAGGTGTTTTAAAAATTGTACAATCCTAGCTCATTTTAAGCTTTTGAAGAATAGTCCAGTGTGCTAATAGAATAAAAATGACATGCAATTAACACATTTTTTCAATGTCATTTTGTTAAAGCCTGCAGTAGTGATTACAGAAGGGGCTAGTGAGCCACAGTTGGCTCCAGAGCTGTGGGTTGCAGGGCGCTGCCCTCACCCTAGCCAGTGCAGAAAACAAACACGAGCTTCTTTGGGTTTGTTTGGTCTCTGTGAAAGTGCCACCATTAAAATGCAGTTTTGTTGAATAACTGACAAATATTAAAAGTTTTACTTTCAAAAAAGGGTCAGCTTTTTTCATTGGTCAGTTTTTGACAATTCTGTAGGAATGAAACCAAGATAAATGAAGCCAGTCTGATTTTAATACTAGCAAAAAGAAGGTTAACCAGTCGCCAGTTTGATCAATGCACCGTATCTATTTTTGTAGTAGCAGTTGGGGGTGATCTCCTCATTGGATGAAATATGCTTGTTAGATGGCATTTTGTGTTTACGCGTTTTACACAACGATCTGAATTTGTCAAGAATTTACCTTTTAAATGATTGTGTGCACTTTCAGTGGTGGGTTTGTAAATATGCAAAGGATGTAACCACAGGAGGGGGTCTGCACTGATTCTCTGTTATCATCTTGGATGCTAATAAGATGGATAAGCATCTCCTCTCTCCAGGACGTTTCTGATATGCATGCTGCTAATTAGTCCCTTGTTACCAGCACGCAGCGATAATGACCTGAGAGAAACTGGACTTGCAACACCTCCCCATCCCCACCCCTTCTCCCTTCTAAATGCTACCTGTGGCGCCAGCTCTCCATTGGTGATGATTTTAGCAATCAGACTCCACTTTCTGTTGCTTGTGGCATTATGGATCATCTTTTTCCTCAGCAGCTCGCCCACAGACACATACTGGAAGCCGTAGCGTTCGGCAATCTTCAGGCTCTGTGTTCCTTTGCCGCTGCCAGGGCCACCTAGGCACAGAGAGAGAGAGCAGTTGATGTTTTTGTGAGCGACTTTGACGTGTGTGTGTGAGTGTGAACATTGTGTGCGTGGGTGTGTTAGTGTAGGCGCATTTGTGTATGAGTGTGAAAGATCCAGGCTGTGTGAGACTGTGT
This sequence comes from Parablennius parvicornis, assembly GCA_900302745.1. Lineage (NCBI taxonomy): Eukaryota > Metazoa > Chordata > Actinopteri > Blenniiformes > Blenniidae > Parablennius > Parablennius parvicornis. The sequence goes on from OMNM01043230.1 coordinate 79,432, forward strand.
GTGAGTGTGTCTGCGTGCGTGAGTGCGTATGTGTGTGTGTGTGTGTGTGTGTGTGTGTGTGTGTGTGTGTGTGTGTGTGTGTGTGTGTGCGGGCGCTCGTGCGTTCGTGCGTGCTTGCGTGCATGCTTGC
>OMNM01043230.1:79709-102956 GCA_900302745.1 Parablennius parvicornis
GAAATGGGTGGTGTTTACTTATTGATGTGTGTTTATGTGCTGGAGTGTGTGTGTGTGTGTGTGTGTGTGTGTGTGTGTGTGTGTGTGTGTGTGTGTGTGTGTGTGTGTGTGTGTGTGTGTGTGTGTGTGTGTGTGTGCGCGCGCGGGCGCTCGTGCGTTCGTGCGTGCTTGCGTGCATGCTTGCGTGCATGCGTGCGCATTGAATGTTCCTAAAATAAGTTAATGTTCAATTTTAATTGTCCATATGGATTCTCGGACTGACAATAACATAACATTGAAGCATGACAGGCCTATTATATGAGCTGTCAGTTTGTGAACGGTGCGATTAAGTGCCCGTAAAAGCTGTCTGATGACATGAATTCTGCTTTGCTACAACTGTGCTTCCTTTGAGGATTTCAGCCTTGCTACCAATAGCTAAAGCAAAGAAATGCCAACTGTGCCGAAATTGCTCCTGGTGGAAAGCCAGGACAATGTGGAAAGAAATTAGTGACAGAAAAATCTGCATCATTGGTCATATATTCCAACATGGTGTCATTGTCAGGATTGATTTTTTGAAAGGGTGGATGAGAACTGTGTGCATCAAAAACAGGAAAATTGGTCAACGTTAATGTGTTATATGCTGGGGCTTGTATCAAATGAATTAGACAATGACGTCAATATTTCAGAAAAGTGACTATACTCAGGAAAAGAAAAGATAAGAGGAAGGTTTGACAATGTGTTACGAATATACTGCTGACGCTTAACTGAGGTTGGTAATCATGTTTGGATTCTTCAAATTCCCAAAACATATCAGCTCTGAAAAATTAATTAATAAAAAGAAATAGTTAACAGCACTGACAGCACTAGGTTTAAGTTATAGTTGATGCAGAGAAGCTGCAGTGTTTAGGTCAATGCTGAATCCCCTATCTTTAAAAAAATCAACCAACAACAACACATAGCATTGGGAATTACCATTTTAAAACAGGTGGAATGAATAACCTTTTTTTATATGGCCGACAACAATACCAATCTCACTCTTGGTTTTACATCGCAGCCTATGTAGCTTTTACATGGTCTTCATTACATTAACTTGAAGGATTTTGTTTCAGAACAATGTATTTCAATGTTATCGCATTTAAAATAAACTATCACTTCATTTCAAACATTACAAGGAAAACGGCTGGCACGCACAACTTAAATCTCGATTTCATTTCAGTAAATGCTTTTGGTAAGAAGTTAACTTCTTGAGTTACTAATATCCTTGACCATAGTCTGGCTGGTTGTATAGATCCTACCCGCTACAAGCTAAAAACAAAGTTTGGCAGCCATTCTCTGGGGGCCCATATCATATACGTTGTATATGCAATTGTTTATTTTAATTGATAGAAGAAAATAAATCAAGGTAACTTTGGATGCTGTAGCTATGACATTTGCTCAGCATGAAAAGGAAGGATGGAAATTTTGCTTTGTTTTAGTTTCATTTAGCAGATACAATACAGTTCACAAAGTTACTACTGGGTGAAAAATTACATTTTCCAAATCTTTCCTGCTGAAATGTTTATATAAATGGTGGAAATTGGCAGACAGGATTGCTGGATTTAGACAAAGCAATGCTGACCGTTTTAGTCAGCTTAGAGCAGTTTAAAATGACAAGGACATTTTTTTCCCTTACTAGTGGACGCAACACAACACTGAGACATGAGCTGAGACATCAGTGATGCTGCCATGAAAGCTTGCTCCCTCGTTGCTATCAAACTAGCCTTAAAGCCTTCCTGTCATGGTGAGTTTGTAAAAATATGCATATGGACAGCTGCAGGAGAAGTGTTTTTGACATTGCAATGTATTTTGCACCAGATGATTTCATTAAAATTGGGTTTGTGTTGAGATTGTAGTATGTTTTGGTGTGTTTTTGAAGTATAGACATTTCAATGACATGTGCTCCGTGATACAACAAAGAAAAACTTTAAAGTTTAATTTTTATCGGTCCAACCCACTCAAGATGACATGTGGCCCCGATCTAAAACTAGTTTGACATCCCTGACTTACAGTCTTGCTACAGTCATGCTAAGCGACACCTTCAGTAATATTGCAAAGAGCGCTATTGATTTTTACATCTCAGAGAGCAAATTAAATGCAAAAAATTTAATAAAGCAATAAAATGGAACCATTAGATACTCAAGCTGGTTCACAGATGAGGTTTTAAATCAGTCTTGAATTGTTCCTGCAAGAAAGTTACGATTTTAAATTGTAATGATTAGTTTAAATATCTCAGAAGCATTAAAGTCCCTAAATTACATTGAGGCAATATTTATGACGTTTTTAGATTTTTTAGCATAATAAAACGAAAAGGAGAAATATTGCAGCACAAAAAAGCAGTATTAGAATCAAGTATTTTGTAATATTTGACCCAGTCTCCCTTCAACGTCCTCCAACCATGCATCACTGTCCGTGTCCCTCTGCTGTGTGAACCTGACAGACTAAACATTCACCATGATCCTCCACAGATATGACAGCTGCTGCCATCCTGTTTTCCCTTTAAAATAGGCCACAATGTGCTCACAAAGAGGAGACAGGAACTGGCTTTGTATTGCGAGGACAAATAACTATCATCCACTCCACAGACGGCGTGAACATCCCACCAAAAGCAAAGCAGGTTGAGGGTGAACGCTGCTGAAAAGGTTTCAACGACTGCTGAAGTCCTTTTCCTGCGCAAATGAGAGTACTAATCAACTATTTTAAACAAGTTTTCTAAATAGCTTTATTTGGTCTGAGTAAATGTGTGTCGTTACTTTCACTGTGCTACTGCCACTCTTAATTTGTAGGATTAATGTACGTATTTGACAGGTTAATGCAGGCATGTCAAGGAAATCAGATTAGACCAGCATGAGTGTCTAACACAGTGACTGACATGCAACAAGATCTACCCCGCTGATACTAACTGAGAGGCGGAGCCATCACAAAGTACCAGGAAAAACACAAGCGCGCGTGCACATACACACACACGCACACACACGCACACACACACACACGCACGCACGCACGCACGCACGCACGCACGCACGCACGCACACACACACACACACATTCACACACACACACACACACATTCTGATCAAGGCCATGTATTTTTAGAGTAACAGCAAGGCAAACACAAACTTGAAGTCTTTATTTTGCTGACCCTTTCATATAAATGAACTCAGCCCTCTTTAGGGAGATGATGGTTACAGTGTGTTACTATGTTTACACATACAGAAAGGATGTTTTCTGATGTTTCTTATCTAATGGAAAACATGACTCAACAGGAATTCACAAACCCACATCACTGCTTCGATCAGAACCATCAGAGGAGGAAACTGTCACTTGGCCTTAAAGATTCCCCATTCTTACAGCATGTGAGTGGACCCAAATTTCTATTTTTTTGTGTTTGATATAGATCAGATTTTAGATTATATTTTTTTGATTCATCACATACACATACAACATGGCAGTGAAGTGAAGTGACTGTCCATCACGTTCTACAAACGCAAAGTGTCAAAATATTCAAAAATACAAAATACAAAAAATCCTCACAAATACGTAAAACTCTAATATAATAAAAGCAAAAAGTCTTCAGTCTTTGTGTTCACGTGCAATGCTGCTGTACTCACAGCCATGTATCTATTGTCCCCTCAGAGTTCACAGCCCTGACAGCTTAAGGGAAGAGGCTGTGTTGTGTGTGTAGTTCTGGTCTCTTTACCGATGACGAGGATGACTTTGGGCCGTGGTCTGTCTGGATCGAACACCTCATACTCCTCAATGAGCTCCGCCGTCTCCGACAGGTCCGAGTCGCTCTCGATGGAGAACTGACTGATGGGAGGAAGGCGGTCGTATCGTCTGTAGGGAAAGTTGGGGCTGTCGGGCATCACTGTCAAGCACACACACACACACACATACACACACACACACACACACACACACACACACACACACACACACACACACACACGTAAAGCTATAAATAAGAAGGGTTGATTTCCTCCCCAAACCCCCAAAAACATATTAAATTATAGTATCCAAGATTTCAGGCGTGCTATAATTCTTTCTTGGCAATTATTTCATTTTACTGCATATTCCATTTCAGAGCAAAAGAAAGTTGCATCTTTTTGTAACAATCAAACAGTCCATAAGGGATGAAGTTGTAGAGGGCTGCGTGATTCAGATTTGTAATTATCCTGCTGTCGATGAAGAATGAAAGCATTGATTACATAACAATAGAAAAAATTAAAAAAAAAAAAAAATCCTGAATACTTTTCAGAGGAACTGACAGCCGCTACAGTATAAATACGAAAGTATTATCTCCTCATACCAGATGGATTGATGATGCAGCGATAGCAATGAAAATACATGCACATCTGATTTATACAAACAAACAAAGCAAAGACGTTTTTAAATGGAAGTTAATGCTGCTCCAACTGTCTGAATCCTAACATGTCACGTCGTCTTGCACTTTTTCACATTTCTAACACATGAATCAGGCCGAGACAAGAATATATTTCAGATTCAAGAGCAGGATTCCCTCTGAGTTTTTTTAAATAAGCAGAATTGAGCTCAGCCCTTAGCCTGGAGCTACAGAAATCAATATCCCTGACTCTCTTGTAGTTTATGCAGTTAAACACTGCAGCTGGGAAAGTTTCCAGACAGCTTTGTCACAATGATGCAACAAGACAAATGTGAGAATGTCAGTGCTGGAGTCTGCCCTAAATACTTCTGTTAAAAATCATTGTAGTGTGAAGACTTTCTCGATCCATCCATCCATCAATCTTCTGGTCCGTGTTATTGAAGTTAGAGTCATGGGGCGCTGGAGCCGATCTCAGCTGACTGTGTTCGAAGGCAGGTTAAAGCCTGGCTAGTCCATCAAAGGACAGAAAAGAGGCAGACAGTCTCACACACACACACACACACAGACACACACCTTAGGGGAAAGTTAGACACACCAATTAATATGAAATTAATGTTATTGGACTGTGGGAGAAAACTTGCAGAAATCCCTCCACAGGCAGGGAAAACATGTAAACTAACCACAGAATCTCATAACTCCTGTGTGGTTACATGACACAACAGATTTCTTTCATAAACAATAGTTACGAAAGAATCTATTCCTTTTAATTGCAGTGCTTCCCTCGCCTAAACAAAAAAAAAGACAAATTTTGGAAATACTTAAAAAAAAAACCTGACAAATACCTACTTCTGAATAATCTCTCACTAAACTCAACTCTGCTTTGCAAATTCTAAAAGTTTTGCATGGCTTTCCCACATCGGTGCTGGAAAAATAGATAACTGAGGAACAGAGAGCCTTGCAGTATCCCCCTCTCACATCAATAATTAACAACATATTCATTAGTCTTTAACAGGTCAGTGAAGACGGCACAGGCCGGTTCTGAGTTGTGAAGTGCACACTGTTACATAACAGCTGAAACCAGTGTTTGCCTACAAAACTTACAGCATGTGCCTTGAAACTGATGTGCTTGTTGGTGAGCCAGTAACTGAACTAAATGCTTCAGGTGCTTTTTAGCTGCAAAACTAGTGATTCACACAGCTGAGTCTTACGCTGAGGCTGGAAGAAAAAAAAAGTGTCCACTTTCTGTGTCTGCTCCTACCTGATGTTCTCAAAGTTAGAGCAACAATGCACTGTACAGTGAGAGAGAGAGACAGAGACAGAGAGAGAGAGAGAGAGAGAGAGAGAGAGAGAGAGAGAGAGAGGCGTGTGCACCGCTGCCAGCTTTTTCTCAGCAGCAAGTGCCAAAAATGTGCGGAATATGCTGGCAGTCTTTTCTTTGTGCCAGAAATTTTGCCAGTAATATGATGGAGTGGTACAAAGTGTTGGACGCTGGAATTAAATGAATTCTGGTTCTAGTAAAGAAAAGTTAAAACAATCTTCCAAAATATTTCAAGCCAATCTAAAGAAGAAAAAAACCGTGCCATCTTAGTGGATACAATCATCAAATATGGGCGAGATTTGTAGATTTGGGAGAATTCTCACCATTTCTGAAGAGGGACCTGCGTGATTGGCCTCCATTGAGGGGGGGCAGTGACTTCTTCTCCCCTCCAACGAAAGTATCCCACCGCACCTTTTCTGTTCCCCCGAGTTCCCTGACTTTCTTCAGACAGCCCTCCAAGTACTCGATGGGGTCATCGGGCCGGTAGTACATCAACCCTGTCAGCAGACTCTGGAGAAAACAAGGGAGGAAGAGGAGGAGGAGGATGTGAGGAGGTGCACAGGTCAAACAAGAGAGAGAAGTTTGCTCTGACAGCACCACAGCTCTATTCTGTGATCGCCTGGTAGGCTTTAATAAAGTGAAATATTAAAGAGAAGATTTGATTGCCCTTGTTCGGCTCCACCAACACAAGCAAAACATCTCACTTTATCGCAAGCCAACGAAATTGGCCTCGGCCTGGCAGATAAACACAAATCCCTGGTAACCACGTTGTGTTTGTGAAGGATGAGAGCCAACGAGTATGATGGATGTGAGAACAAATGCCAAGTCAAAGAAAAGCCAAGTGTATGTTTGTGTGACTTTTGTCCTCTTAATCCTAAACAATTCTTTCCTCTGAAACTTCCTACTTCGTCTCCACCCTCCTCACTCACAGCTCCAGAAGAAAGCAGCGTGAAAACATACTGAAAATTTACTCTGAAGACAACCTAACGGGTTTATTTAGTCAAATTGACCATCAAGCACAAAACAAGTAGTAGCTGAAAGCACTAAAATGCATTTATGGTATGCTACTTCACTGTAAATTAACTAGCTGTGATTGCTTGCATACATTATCTCCATGACTCTGCGGACTGAGTCTAATTAAGTGGATGAGTCAATTTGGTATCCCCTGAGGGCTCATAATTATTCTATGCCATTATATTCCATAACACTCTTATGTATGTTTATGCTTAAGAATGAGAAGCAAATTGTTTTTACTTTATGACTTAACTCCTAATAGTGTATCTTCTTACTTGTGTGCATGCTGTTCTTTTAATAGCTTCACAGATCGTTGATAGATTTGATGATAATTTCCATTCATAGCATGTGACAACATCATTAAGCTTTGAGTTAAATGTCCCTTGTTGATTTTATTTAGGATAACATTTCTGAAATGCATTCTAAATGTGCATGTGTACCATTCCGTTCCGGGTCCTCGTTTTATCTTTCTGCAGATGCACAAACTGATGAGTACAAAATAATACAAAATCAATGAAAACATTGCTTACGAAGGTTTTAGAATAACTAATAAATGAAGCTAGTTTTGTTGCCATTTAAACCACTAATACATCCACAAGGTGATGCCATTAAAGAGTGAAGAACCAATAAATGACATAACGTAAATAGCGAAGGACCTTTTCCGTCATGGTGCCATGCAAAGGCTACTTCAACGCTCCAAACATAAATCATCGGCACGCATTGTGCCCAGTAGGTCGTCTCACCTCAAAGAGTTGAGGTATCTCCCGCCGCGCGAGATACTCCTTGGCATCGTTGGTATTCATCTCCAGTCGGATTTCCACTGAAATCACAACTTGTCCGAAGCCTGTTTTAATTTTTTCTTTTCTTTCTTTCTTTGAATTTCCTTCAGTTGCGTCAGTGCCGTAATGTGATCTTTGTTTAATGACCGTGCTCCTCACAGAAAGGATCTCCCTTCAGCGCATGTTGTCTCCTGTGTGGACTTTACAACTGGATTCCTGCAGGCAGGCGATGCCACCGCGCCTCCTACTCCTCCGTGATGCGGATGTGCGAGTCTGCGCGACTGGTCCGTCTTCCCTCCTCCTGCGCTCCGTTTCCAGCACGCAACCTCGCGCGCGTCTGTGCGTGTCTCCTTGTGCGCCTTTGGCACGGAGGTTGCGCGCTGTTGGTGCCGAAACACGCGCGCACCGCCTCCACGTGGCGTTTTTCTTTTTCTTTTTTTTTTTTTTACTAATGGAAATGGAAATGGAAAACGAACTGATCGTTTTACACAAAGCAGATTGAGAGATAAAATGCGCATTCCATTGCTGAGCTCTGAATTTAATGTGTATTTTCTGGCAGACACCTGTTAGCAGTTTCACTATATGTTTTTAATACTATGTTGGTGTGAGCCAAGAAAACCAAGAACTTTTTAAGTGATCAGTAATTGGATCATCATATTACATCATGTTAAATAGGTTGGTTACTGAAGGGCATTTCCACTGTAGACAAAAGCACCTCGAGGCCTCCAGCGGTGATGCGTCAGGTCGTTTGTACAAGTGTGGATGTGGTCAGGGAAAGCAGTCTCCACCCATCCATCCACTCATCCATCCATCCACCCATCCATCCATCCATCCAGCCATCCATCCATCCATCTTCTATACGTTAAATTCTGTGCAGTGTTGCGCAGCGCTGGAGCCAACCCCTATGTGCAAGAGCAGGGTCCACCTGGACAGGTCACAAAATGCCTTGCAAACATTCAGGGGCAAGTTAGGGTCACAATTTAACCTCACATGCATGTCTTTGGATTGTGGGAGGAAACTGGACTATCTTACCACTATCTTGTTTATACTGGTTTGTTTCAGCATGTTTTCACAGCAGCAGGCAGGAAGAGTCTATGAGGGGGCCATGTTAGGGAAATTCTTAACATGTTGCATTATGGTTTCAAGTTGTGTCACTGATATTAATGATATGACACGAATGTCAGACGTCTCCGAAAGCAGCTCTTCTAAGCATCTACTTTTCTAACAGAGAAGTCTCAGCTATATATTTACATTGTTTACAAAACAAAATGTCAAAAGTCTGGACAACACAAATGATTACAGAACAAAAATAACTTGTAATGTGATCAGTATTTGAGAATAGTACCTTTGTATTTTTGTATTTTCACTTGACTTAATTGTAATTAGGTTCATTTTAAGCAGTGTTGTACTTACAGTATGTATATCGTCTGTGCTCTTTTCAGCCCCAATTGCATGTGCGTGTGTGTGTGTGTGTGTTTGTGTGTTTGTGTGTGTTGTTTTGTGAAAAGAAAATACTTTTAAGCTTCAAACTGAGTATTGTACATGTGATGGTTGACTGGGTGGATGAAGTACGATCATATGAACTTGTGAACTAAGCTGAATTCAAGACTGCTGGCAGCTCGTCTCTGGACGCGTGTAAAGGCAGACCTTTTTAATTTGGTCTTGGATTGAAACCAACAGTTCAACAAAAGGTGAAATCTACTGGTTGCTGCAATCACTACTTCTTTTTTTAGGCAACCCAGAACTCGAAACAGGCCAATTGTATTTCCTGGTTTGTTCCATAGGATTTGATGCTTATAGGCCACTAATCCTCTTGACAACTGGAGAGCCGTCTCTGTGGCCCCTTCGGTTATATCACCGAATAACATGAGATTAGTTGAGTGCCATTGTAATTCCCTTTGATACTGCTTGTCCAGCTGACTTTCTTCTTCCTGGTGTCTTCTCACTAACAACATGAAGGATGAGTGCTTTCTCTAACGTCACCATAAGGGAAGACTCTTTTATATTTATAATACTTATGCATTGACATAACATGCATTTTATAACATCTGCTCTATGTGATATCCATGTCACTTCTCATTACAAAGACACTCACCAATTAACTGGAAAGGGCTCTTTTATATGAAGCGCTCTGCATCGTTTAACATCTGATCTGCTTTCCTTACTCTCATCTGGCCATAATGATGATTCACTGAATTAAACATGCAGCCAGCTGTGTCTTACACAGATAGTGTCATACATCAGGGCCAACATACACACAATAAAAAGACAATGACTTATTAGGTTGTGACAATATACAAACTTAGAATAATAACATACACAGCAAAATTAAAATATATGTTTTGCTCTTGAGCACAATACATGTTAATTCATGTCTTCACTAACATGATTTTAAGGGGGAAATTGACCCAGGAAAAAATGTTTCACACAAATACGGCCCATATATTTATACATTAGATTCAACAAGTATGGTTTTGTTAAATTTTTTTGCATAAAAATCTAATTTGTTTGCACCCTGATGAATTCAGTATCTGTGGACACAGTGATAAGCCACTCACACAAGCAGAATTATCAGATAACCACACCGAGCGGCTACCAGACTGACTCTCAGCAATTACAGCACTAATCCTCAGAAATCAAATCAATTAAAATGGAATCATCTTGAAGTCACATGTTTTCTGCAAATGAAAGCTATTTTGTTAATAGGAAAGATGGTCTCCAATTTCCATTTTGGAGGAAAGATTAACAAATAAGCAGAGAGCAAGAGGAATACATTGGCAAAGTCCTCTGCACTGAACATTTTTTTAAATTCTGAATGAATGGAGATTTCTCTTTATGTTTATTCAGTCTTTGTCAGCATATATATACAGTGTGTGTTTTGCAACACATGACATAAGACACCTGTTATTGCTCTCATGCACAAGAATTGAGCAGCTTGTTATATTTGGGCATTGAAAGCACAGGAGAGGATATCTAATTGATATGACTGTTATTATTGCTCAGAAATGAATAATCCACTATAACACAGGTCATAAGGCACAATCTCAGAATATATCATTGAGATCATTTGAGATGTGCCATTTCCATATGTTTTCAGAGGACTGTGCAGTAGTTGGATAAACTGGTAGGGGTGATGAGAATGAGCACCACAGGAGATTTTTCAGACCTGTGGACATCAGACTGAGTACTCTTCTTTGTAGATAGTTATGGTTTTCTGTCAGTTCCTTTCTTTCCATGCTTATAATAGTCACGCATGTTAATATTTATTTTTTACCAGTTCATTTTTATTCTCTTTTGAATTAAAAAAAAACAACTTTCTATTCTGTTTTTTTTTTTTACATTCTGATCTGTGTGGCGCAACACTGTTAAATAATTTGCCTCTTCTATTCTATTCCATTCCATTCTATTCTGTTCTGTTCTATTCTATTCTATTCTATTCTATTCTATTCTATTCTATTCTATTCTATTCTATTCTATTCTATAGCGATGCGAACGTATCCCTTTAAATTTTGACGTCATGTCTCATGGGCGGAGCTCCCTGTTTTCACTTCCTGGATGTCTTCTGCTAACAGTGCTTCACCATGAAAATACTCACTTTATTCTGCTTTTTTGCTATAAACGTATTAGCCGACAGTGGTAACATCGTGGTGAGTAAATTTGCTTTGCATTCAGCTCCGGATTAACTCGACATTTGATCTGCTTTGAGTTAAATTGAACCGGTTCGATCACTCTCGTTTTAGCTTCATGTGCTATCATGATAGCTGTTTGGCTAATGTTGCATTATAAACATTCAATCAAAACAAACCTTTCTTTATCTTTTTGTTCTTGTTTTACAGGACAGTGCAGGGCAGTTCTTTAGCAGTGGCCATACGAACAACTGGGCTGTTTTAGTGAGTATTTATCGAGGTTATATGTTTGATAAGGAGAGAACCTGTGATTAAGTTTTGCTTTTCTCTTTTTTAAAAAAAGGTGTGTACCTCCAGATTCTGGTTCAACTATCGACATGTGGCAAATACTCTGTCTGTGTACAGAAGCGTCAAGAGGCTGGGCATCCCTGACAGGTAGCTGCTCCTTCTCAACATGTCAGCGTTTGAGAACAGCATTAGGTGTTGGTGCTAATGTGCAGGTTAGCTCTTTGATGCATGTACTCATGTGTCCGTCTCACAGCACTTGAATCGGGTTCACTGAATGTATAGCTTATTATTTACATGGCTGTAAATGTGTTGATGTTCCCCAAGAGGTTGTTTTTTTATCCGTAATCCCTGGATATACTGTATGTCAGCAGGCGAGAAAGATGAAATTACAAATTATCAAGATCACCTTCATCTTGGTATTTTCCTTTCAGGAGGTTAGCACAGCTGATAATTTTCATCCTGCTTCTTCACACTAATCTCCTGTATGTCCCCCTCAACTGCAACCATGATCCCTCTCACCCACCTTCCTCTTCTCCTCTTGCCTGGCAGCTCCATTCTCAGCACCTACATACTTTCTATAACCATTACTATCTCACTACCACCCTGTAGACCAACCCACTTCAATATTACCTGTAAACTTCAATCACAGATCTCTCTCCTGACACACTTCTGTCCATCCTGCCTGTAATCTTCTCTTCACCTCTCTTTTGCACCTTCTACAATTTTGGACCATTTGCGACCGAGTATATCAATTCCTGTCCCCATCAAGCCCGTATTAACAGAGAGCGTTTAAGGAGGGTTTCCGATGTAAAACTTAATATTAAATACTTTAAGTTACTAATGTTTTGAAAATGAGAAAAAGACATCTTCCACTTGTTTCAATCTAAAATTAAGAAAAGTTGATGTTTATCAATTTTGTCTTTTTGACTGGAAAACACAAAACAAAATGCTGGATGTCAGCATTGTCTTTTGAGAATCAAGTTGTGGAGTGATTATTTAAAATCATATTTCGATATCGGTTATTACCACTCCAAATGAACTCTTCATCAGAAGCATATCTCTGCCTTTACAGGTACTTTGTCATTGTAGGTTTCTTTTGATCAGTCATTCACCACAAAGAGAAACATTGACAAGCACTAAAAAAGTTTTTCTTTGACGGTTGAAAAAAAAAAATCTGAATTACATAAAAAAAGTGGAATAGAAGATGGATGGATGAAAGGATTGAATATGTTGTTTGTATTACAGCTATTGACTATTTTCAAAGTATATAGGCTGTATTTTATATTCCTGTATATTTTTCTTAAAAAAAAAAAAATTGTGTAGAGTTTTTACATGGATGTTGACCGTTCAGTCAAAAATGGTAGTGATATGAGAATGAGAAATATGTTTGAGATGTGACAGCAGATCACTTTTTTTTTTAATTAAAAATGTGATTAAACAGAGAAATTCAATACTTGTGCAGAGCAGGGATATTAGCTTCCACAAATTATCTAATAAACTGATATATATTGATAAATCAATTCATATTGAAGTCATTTTATGTCTCAATATTTTTGGCTCTGGACCCATTTTCATGTGGTTTCTATTGGAAATATTGATTATCCCTGATAGAAATTGAGTGACTTGCTATCAACAATGCTGATTTTCACCAGGGATCTCAAGCATAAGGCCCGTGGGCCAGAACCGGCCCACAAGATGCTCCAATCTGGCCAAATCGCAAAGCAAGTTGTAAAAACCTTCAAGGATAACTTTGCTAAGAGTGGTGGACACCACACTGAGATCACTGTGAGCAAACTAGCATTATCCTCAAAGCTATGCTGTCAGGGGGAGTTTGTAAAAACATGGATAATTCAACACCTATACACAATGCTTTTTGTTTTTGACATTTCACTTTATTTTAAATCGGAACATCTCATTAAATTGGCTTTATGTTGAGATTGTAGTCATTCATCATAGTGATAGTCTGGTTTTGTATTAATAGAGACATTTCTGTCACATTTAATCTGCACCACAACAAAGAAAAAGATTGAGTTTAAAGTTGATTATGGCACTCAACACACTGGAGATGAAATTGGGGTGTTTGTGGCTCCTAGCTTAAATATGTTTGACACTCCTTCACTAAAGTGTTTATTATTTATCACGTTATTTATGTCAAGGATTTTTAATTCTGAATTTTGTCTCTGTTCTTCAGGTGTGGTTAAAAAAACGATTCTAGATAAAAACCTGTTTTTCCAGTCCTGACAGCAGTTGAGTTGACATGATGCCTCACAGCACATTTGGATGTGCACAGCTTGATACTATTTCAAAATCTAGTGCAGTTCTTTGCAAACTTCTCTAAAACTATTATAATGAAGTCACTGAAGCAGGGCGGACAACACAGAAAAGTAACTGGACTTGGCTGTGAATTTTCATCTGTAAAGAATGTGTTGAAACCTCAATTCACACTTGGCAGAGCAGTGAGGATTAAGTCTCTATGGGATTGGATTGGCCGCCATCAGAAGCTGCTTAGAGTTTTGCCAAAGGACGCTTTGACATGAAGACAAGAAGAGTCACGAATCTCACAGAAACTGGAGGACGGGGCTGTCCCACTTAAATTGCAGACCACAATTAATAATAGCTCTTAATCACTACTCACATTTAGTATTAATTCTTTAATATAATTTATTTTTCACATTTTACTAGATACTATCTCAGATGTTGAATGTTGTTAAGTTAGTGTTTTACTTAATTCTGTTAAATCTGATCCTCTAGCAAACAGCTAAACCAGTGTTCCAAATTGTGGACTGCGGCCCCCTGGTGGTTCATGGAGGTATTGCAAGTGGATAGTGGAAGGTTTCAGCTTTCCAAACCCAGCTTCACATTCCTACACAAATATACACGTATAAATATTTCTGTTTTAAATGATTTAAGTGATAAAACAGGGTGATAAAATTCTGTTTTTTTTATCATTTATTTGACTGATATTCACCCAGTTGTGCATCGGAAGGTGTGTCTCTCTCTGACCTTAAGCTACATCGTGCAATGAGTGCGAAACAGATTTCAACACTCTGTACTCTTAAGTTTGGGATTAGCTGATCTAGATTTTAATGTTTCATCAGACTGAAAGTGTCAGAATTTACTGCACAGTTCTGCACGTTTGCTGCTGTTTGTAGGTAGTTCTCTCCTTATTTTCCAGCATTTTCAGCTTACTTCTTCACTCGTCCTCTCTTTCTCTCTCTCTCCCTCTTTCGTTCTTTTTATTTTCAGCCACATTGTCCTGATGTTGGCTGACGACATGGCCTGTAACCACAGAAACCCCAAACCTGCCACAGTGTTCAGCCACAAGAACATGGAGCTGAATGTGTACGGCGATGACGTGGAGGTGGACTACCGAGGATATGAGGTTTAACGGCTTTGCATTGTTTAATCCTGTTGATTTGATTACAAAGGAAATCTTTTCTTAACACATACAAAAGTGTCATTCAGAAGTGTTCAGATTAGGTGTAGACATCCATACATGCTATGAAACTTCACATACATTTGTTAATCGGTTTGCCTTTTTTAGAAGTTGCACAACTTGAGGATCAAGACATTGATTAAGCTTCATTTATTTGAAGATATAAACAAACGGACTGATTTTTGACACTTTATATTTTGAAGCAGAACCTGATGACGGTAATGAAAGAAACAAAAGTAGAAACCATCTCTTAAAATACTTGTCTATCACTTCTTCTCGAGCCTTAGAGTTAGGAATGAGACGTTTGTGAAAGATTTGGATAAATCTCTGATTTAGAAAGTAACCTCTCACCTCTGTGCCAGAGTTTTATATTGAACCTTTCCTCTGTGTTCCAGGTGACGGTGGAAAACTTCCTGCGAGTTTTGACTGGACGGCTGCCTCCCAGCACTCCTCGCTCCAAGCGCCTCCTCTCTGATGACCGAAGCAACATCCTCATATACCTCACAGGTATTTAGAGCTCAGTGGTTGATTGAATCTTTGGATTGATTTTCTGCACTCAATGCAATGTCCTAAAGAAAAATCTAGCAATGAAGTGAACTTTAAGACATACATGGATGTACATTTATCTTGATTAATTCACAGTTAAACATTTTAATCAACTGGCAGCCCTAATTATTTACTACTTATTAGCTGCAGAGCAGAAGCTACATGCACATAAATCTAGGGAAAAAAAAAGTCAAATTGCTTATTACTGTAAAAAAGAAATGAAATCAGCTGAGAACAATGATTGTTATTTGGAGAAACACATTTCAAAGAGGAAAAGCATTAACAGAAGTCACTTTGCATTTATCATCATGACACTAAAAGCTGTTAATATTTTAATTTGAGTGATAACTACAACATTATCCACTTTCATAATAGCCTTGTATTATTGGAAAAACTGCACTTCTCACCTGCTCTCTATCAATTTAGTACACTTTGTGGGAATAATAATTTTGCACAACGCAGGAAAGACGGTTGTTTCAAAACATGGACTGACGGAGGATTTAGACACATTGGTGACGTGTTCGTTACAAAGGAGGGCGGCATTAAGACATTTGGTGAATTGTTCGATATTATTAATATTCCTCTTTAAAGTTTTTTTTGTTTTTTGTTTTTTTTTTTTTAACACTTACAGCTCAGGAGGTTTTTGAATCTATCAGAATCAGATCCTCACCATTCCTGCTCTTTGCCCACTGGAGGAATATTGATTAAGGATCTGTTTCAAAGGGGAATTATATCAGAATTGTACAATTTACTGAAGGCTAATTCATGACAATAAATATCTGTGACTTAGAAAATGATCTACACAAGAAAGTGTCACTTGAAGAATGGTGATAGTAGAGATAGTAGGCAAGCAGTAGAGCCCGTGCTGACGCAGAGGAGAAGGATTTGTCTGCCATGCTAGACGCATCTCATCATCGCATTTCTGCCATTTATCCATGAAAGTTGATCAGAACCGATGAGAAGTTCAGGTTTCAGGAGTGTAAAATGGTGCAAGTGTACATGCTGATTCCACTCACAAAATGTGGAGCAACAGCAGCACCTGCAGTTGAAGGAGAGAACAGTGGCTGCGAAGCTGATGGGGACTTTTTATGGCCGTGAGGAATACTGTTTCTGCAAGTGGATAACCTGTATATACTTTCAAATCTTTGTTTGTCCATGAATCAATACAAAGAAAACCTTTGATGTGCAGGATATTACCATTTTAGATGATTTTAGTATCATTATAATTTTATCTGAACATTTTAACAGGTTGAATAATCCCTCATTGTTTTTTTCAACTTGATAACTTTCAGCGTTTCTGTTGGTTCTCCCGCACAGTGCATCCGGCTGCCGCCAGCCCCGTTGGCGTGTTTTCAATATTTTGTTTTCATTATTTTCTTCTTAAAATGTATATATATTTTTTTTTGCAATATGAGTCACAGAGGAATGAAACATTAAAAGCGTGTGCTTGTTTCTCAGGCCATGGAGGAAACGGCTTTCTCAAGTTCCAGGACTCGGAGGAGATCAGCAATGTGGAGCTGGCTGATGCTTTTGAGCAGATGTGGCAGAAAAGAAGGTAAACAAGTCTGAAATTAATGGCGAGAGGGTCTAACAGTGTGACGTCAGATATTGTTGTTCCTCTACTGGAAGAGCATTTTACCCGCTTTGTATTTCTCCTGAGACCTAATTAGCGGTGTAACATGTCAACAATTATTTATCACCGTCAGACTCAAACGTGTGGATTTGTTTTGGTGTCTTGATGTAAATGCATGGTCTTTATATCATTGTAACTTCTGCCAGGTTTTTGAATTCAGTTTCCATTAGGAATTCAGAGAAGAGAGAGAAGTTAGTTTTATGCTAGTGATAGTGTGTTGTTGAAATAGTAATCCAACAAATTTAGCATCATCGGTTACTTGCAGTGTTAATCAAAATAAGAAGCTCAGTTTTCAGTTTTTCTTTTAAATGGAATATACAGAAATTAAAATAGTCAAATATTGTATCAAATGCCCATAGGTGCCCCACTGACATATAGGATCAACAATTACGACCTTCAACCAAAGTTGGTCTTTCTCACAAAGAAGCTCCATCATAGAGTTACTCTTCAAACATTCATCTAATGTGAAGTCTAATATCAGGGGTATCACGCAAGAGGCTCCAATCTGGCCCTCCAAACCTCCAAACAAATTGTTAAAACATCAAAGAAAACATTGATATTTTTAGTTTTTGGGAGAATTTACTGTATTTTGCACTAGAATGTTTCATTACAAATGGTATCATGTTCAGATTATAGTTTTTGTACTTGTTTTGTTTTTGCAAAATATCAACATTTTCATCAGGTGAACTCTGTGCTACGACAATTTAAAGATTATTGTGGCACTATATTACCAGTCTGACCAATCCAATAAGTGAAAAGAAACATGTGTAATCAGGGTAAATCAGACCCAAAAAATGTATGTAAATGGTATAAAATTCTCAATGACTGCAAAAAATGATCACATCCTATGAAGTGCTGAGTAGAATTACTTTGCAATATGTTGTGCTATTAATGAAAAAGGACTCTAAATCGAACTTATTGGACACAGAATTAAAAAAAATCATACTGTCATTCACTCTAAATGCATGTAGTCTGTGCACAGTAGGACATTTGGTGTCGTTATTTGTAGTTTTTAGTGTCAAGTTGAAAACAATCAAATCCACTTACTGGGAGTAATTGATGCTTTCCTAAAGCAAAGAGGCTGAACTTGTGTGTTTATAGAAGAAGAGACTTTCTCTCACTCTGAAGGGAACAGAGTTGCTTTTTAAGTACTTCTGAACCTAATTTGTAAATCACTTAATGAGTCTGCACCTTTCTGTTGTCCTCCAAACCAATCATCCTCATCAGAGAGTGTGTGGGTTACCCTCTGGCTCCGAGCAGCTGAATTAAAATGACAGATAAATATAGCTATAGTGACACTGGCTTTCATGCTGATGTGATAATTACGGGCTTGAACAAACTCTGAGGAGACGCTCCCACCTCGCGCCGCCGTCCGCAAAACCCTCCGTTCAGCCAGCTGGATGTAAAAATCACTTTTTCCAGACACTGTGAATAAGTTGTTGTGGGATTTTGACTTTTTCCGGAGAAGGCGTGGGAGGATGAAGGAAAGAGGGACCAGTGGGAGAAAAACTGTTTGTGTGGGGGAGTGTTGGAGTGACTGAGGGGTTGCCATGGTAAAAGCCATGTGAAAGATGTTTGATAAGGTTTGTGTGGTGCCACTTTTATTGGAACAAACAAGATGATTTGTGTGTCTGTCTCTCTCTCCAGGTACAATGAACTGCTCTTCATCATCGACACCTGTCAGGGCGCCTCCATGTATGAAAGGTTTTACTCCCCGAACCTCATGGCTTTGGCCAGCAGTCAAGTGGGAGAAGACTCCCTGTCGGTGAGATCACTTCACGCATATTCAGGAGAAAAATTCCTTGTTATTCATCTGCGTCTCAGTTTGTTTCATGACATACTCTGACTTAAGACCTGACCTGAATGCCATTCAAGCATATGATACGTTTTCCATTTATTTTCATTCGTCTATTTACATTCTTTCAAAAAAATATTGTAAATTATGATAAATTAACTTCTTAAATGCATACACACCATTACAACGGCTTCCCGTGCAAGCTGCTCACACACTATTTGGACACGGCGAGTTTAACAATATGAGGGCTATGTTTTTTTGCGCTGCCATTCAGGATAATGTCATCTCTATTGTTATTATAATTTTTTTTAATATTTCATTTCCCACTGAGTGACTCATCTGCTCGTACAAAGGAAATGTGTTTTTAGCCTTGTTTAGCGTCTACGAAGACTTCAAGCAACCAAACACTGCAGCTCAAGCATGAACACAAAATCTGCATCAGCATGTACACATGTTTGTGAGTGAGCTATTGAAAAGGCTTGTAACAAATAATATTGTGTTAATTTTTGTCTTCTGGAGGGTAAAAAAAGCAGCTAACGTAATAGCTTGCCAATAATATAGAACCATGATTCAGCGAGTGTTGCAGTGTACATACCCTCAATGAATGAATATAGAATAGACGACTACGTTTATATTAATCTACCTCTATATGATAAGCAAACTGCACAAAACCTGCAAAAAAAGATTTTATTCCTAATAAAAGTAGCCTCATTTCTGTATCACACTATTGGCAGTTTTTTTTAAAGTTCTACTTTAATCATGTAGTAATTCATTACAATATTGTATGTAAAATGTATTGGCTTTATTACATTGAAAACTGCTAAAACGATTACGTTATTGACCACTATTACATGATTATGTTACATTAGAAGTCCCCATGTGTTGGTACAGTGTGTCAAACAACATAAAATGACTAGATGAACTAAACCTACTGATAATTATCCCTTTGAGAGACTTCAATTTTCAGCTCTCTTTACTTTTTTTGCTCTCGCAGCATCGTGTCGACCTTGGCACTGAATGTTTGAATGAATAAAACACGTTCTGGTGAACAGATTAATGCATTTGGCAGATTAAAAAAAAACCCCATTTTTATTCATTAAGAAGCCAGAACTGATCTGCTTAAAGTGCGGTCATATCAAATGTGGGGTGTGCATGTTATTTTTTGTACATCCTTCCTGAATGCTGATGAAAACTGCCAATCATTAGGCTTCTAAAGATATATGTAGTATAATTTACAGAGTTTTAATCATTGATGTTTTGTGCTTACCGTTTTGCACCCACAACGAGGAGACCTTCAAGTGGCGCCAACACTTCAGAAGCCTGACGTGCATTTGATATCAGTACAATGTGCTCGAATGTTAACATGTTCGTAAAGCAAAGTTTAGACTGTTTTACATCATTGTGCTTGTTGTTTTAGATGTTTTTTTTTTTTTTTTTTTATGCTGTAACGTTCTGAGAAAGTTTGTCCTCATGATACTGTGTACACTGAGCACAGCATCAGCTAATTAGTTTACCACAAAATATGTGAATAACTTTGAAAAGAGTTAAACGACTCTACTACTAAACCTGCTATTTACCTTTGTCTCATTGCTGTGTCTCCTTGTAGCATCAGCCGGATTTGGCTATAGGAGTCCATTTGATGGACCGCTACACCTTCTACCTGCTGGAGTTCCTGGAAGACATCAACCCTGCAAGTAAAACCAACATGAACGATCTGGTGAGCATCTCTGAGCCTGTGCATGTAGCCATGTTGTCTACATAATGTCAGAAAATGTCAGATTTTCACCATTTATATGTGTTTGAAATATAAGTAAAAAGCACGTGATTAGCATTATGGTTGAGAAAACAACTCATTTCTTATAGCTGTACATTTGCTTCATATGCACAGCTTGGTTGTTGTTTGTTACTTCTCACAGCCTGGCTTTGTACTTTTAACGCTCACATTTTTATATTACATTACTGATACATTGAATAAATAATCCTCGACTTAAAAGTAGAATATGTAAAACCTTTGTCATTCAAAAGTATTAGAAATAAGATAGTAAAAGAATAAAACAGTCATAATTGCTAATACGGTTCTATTTCTTTCACATTGTTGCAAACAATGTGGGCCGTTTGCTCGCCACAGGTAATCTGTTTTCTGTGAAGAGTGTTTTTCCCACAAAATTCTGACATCTGCGATCACAGTCATTATAATTAATTGTCAGTTGCAGCAGAAAAAAAGCACAGATTGCATTGTGATAGATTGTGGTGGACCGACTCACTTCTTTGGGACATGTGCAATGTAAACATTTTGTTTTTTGTAGTATATACATATTTCATTCACCGTAGAATGCAGACATCATTAAAACAATAACATTAAAACCAGCAACATCAAATTCATCCATAAAGTTGCCTGTTGTGTAGCGCCTCCTCTCCCCCTAATAACGCTGTTCAACTTATAACAACCAATATTGTCTTCATACATAATAAGACTTTGCTTGGGAAGAAACAATCTTTTTTTTTTTTATTTTGTTTTTTACTGGTTTAGTTCAGTTTGCTTATAAAAAACAGATGTAGTAATGGGGTAGATGTCACATACACTGTCACAATCATGGTTTTAAAAAGTCTTATAGTATTTTATTCCATTATTGGCAAGGTATAATGTTATTGGCTTTGTTACATTCAGAATGGCCCAAAAAATGGTATTATTGGTTGTTAAACTCCTGCTGAACCTCGTTCCATCTGCCTGTCAATAACTGCTCTTTTTTTTTCTCACCAATCTGTTTCTAATTGACCTCTTCGATTGTTTCATTCAAACTAATTACTTTTTCAGGATTTTGTTTCCCAACTTGTACCAAGTGTCATCAAAGTCAAACAAGCTGATATTTTACATGAAATAAAGGCCAAATAGACACTTGTATATTTTATCATGAAATGATGAGCTTTCTTGCTCTGAGCACGTGATATGTTGTATATATTAAACTTTGTTCATCATTTCATCCCGATTTTATATACATGGGTCAATCTGTTCCGCTTTATTTGGAATCGGGTTGCGTTACAGCTCCCAGTATCTCTTCTTGTCTTCGCCTCCGGACTTTCACGCCATTAACTGATGAAGGAGTCAGACGAAAGTCACATGGACCCTCGCAGGACTCTGGAACACAGCATCAGGCATTCTGTTGCAAGTCTTCAAGTCGCTGGCCCTCGACGCACGATGGTAGAGACGGTGGTTTCATGCTGCTCTGGGCCGTGCCTCGGTCTCAGCAGCACCTCCCTTTTCATCATTCTCACTCCTGCAGAGATCCGCTCAAGTGTATCACCAGGAGGTCCGCTCCAAACTCCTCCGATCGTCAGTCCCCGCTCAGTCATGGTGTTCAGACGAATACTTATTGTTCTTTCCAATTTCCCCCATTTTTCTAGATATACTTATTCTTCCGATGCAATTACCGGGAATTAGGGATCAATGTCATGGATTAAGCAGAATAAATCTACCAGGCTTTCTTTCCTGAATCCAGGCGACAAACTATTGACCTTTGATGAAACAGAAACTGTCTCCACCTTTCTGAGAAAATCCTTGTGTGTTTTTCCAAGTCCTGTTTGGCTGACAGAGATAACGCAAACCTCACCATAATGATTTTTTTTTTTTTAATTTCCTTTTAAATGGTGAGCTCATTCGGACAACATATTGATGAATCACACACGTAAGAGGATTAACCTGCGAAGTGGCAACCCCACCGAGCACTGAAAGATTTGTAATCGACAGCGACATGCACAAATGTCAAGCTCCCGTCTTACGTCTCATATCTTCTCCTCACGCTGTCACACATTCAAACAAGTCTGATGATGCTTTAGCCGCATTTGCTACAGTCATTGGTTATCTAGAGTATAAAGAGGAAAAAGTAAACTTTTTTTTTTTTTTTTTTAACATTCCAACAAGGTTGATCCACATTTGACTCAAAGAAAAAAATTTCCTGATCTGATGTTTTTTTATTTTTATTTTTTCTGCTTCCTCAGTTCAAAGTGTGTCCCAAGAGTCAGTGTGTGTCCACGCCGGGTCATCGTACCGACCTTTTCCTGAGGGATCCAGGAAGCGTTCTCATCACGGATTTCTTTGGTAGCGTCCGTAAAGTGGAGATCACCAGGGAGGCCGTCAACCTGACGGAGCCCATCCAGCCAGTGGAGGAGAGGTGAGCTCAGTGTGTTTTTTTTTTTTTTTTTTCTGTTAATGATGAAGCATCACTCCGTCATGCAAATAATGTAAATATAATCAGAATTGTTTTTTTGACCTAAAGGTCTAATTGTTTTAAGATTAAATTATTTTTGATCTCAGACTTCTTAAACTGGACTCAAAAGAAGACAAACATAACTAAAGGGCATCTGCAAAAAAACAATTAGATTTGCTCTGTTTGCTTTAACATGGTTTAGCACTCACGAATCTTTCTTTCTTTTTTTTTTTTTTAGGCCTGAGCAATA
>OMNM01043230.1:102976-122545 GCA_900302745.1 Parablennius parvicornis
TAGGCCTGAGCAATAACTTTTTAAAATGGTAACATTATAAACCCTTTTGTGGCTGAAACTCAGAGTTCCCAGCTTTTAAAAATAAAAAGTTAAAAAAGTAAGTGCCTCTGTACCCCCTTTTTTAAGACGGCTACAACTTTTAATATCTGGCAGATACGTAATATTACTGTTTTAAAAAAAAGTGTGACACACTGCTCAGTCTTGTTTCTGATTCAACAGCTGACGACGTAATAACTACTATATTGACACAAAACTATATTTATCTGATTTCTTGTAGTTTTTGAATTGTGTGAATATACTGTATATACCATTTAAGGAGTTCTGACTGTGAGAAGTACATATGCCAAAATCTGTCAGTGATGATGGGACTGGAATGAAAAAGTTAAAAAGGAGGTTTTAATGAGTTTTTGTTGGATGTGAAGTTGTTGGCAACCTCGTGCTTTGTGAGGTGGATTAGGGGAAACCTCAATAAAAACTGTAATTGGGGTCAGCCTCTTTGTCTTTTGAAGTACCATGAGCTAAATTTGTTTTGCGTGGGATTTCTAACTAACCGGATATTGATTTCTGTTTAGACAGACTTTCATCAGTGATATTGATTCCTCCACTAATGACATGTCGAGTGGCCTGTTTTAGTAGAGTAAACCCCCCTCAGTTGTCATTGTGCATCGCAGGGAGCCCGAAATCTGCCAGTTTTAGAAGTCATCTGGCTCTCATATATCTCATTCAAATAAACCGGCAGCGTTAACCTTTGGATGGGTTCAGACGTAAAATGAACCAGTGTGATTGCCGAGTTAATTTGGAAAGTTGCCACCTGAACTCTGTTGTGCATTTAGTGAGTGAACCAAATATCAGGTATTGATCTAACTTCCAAATACTTTTAGGTGTAGTTGCAGTTGTTCAGGGGCAGATGACGGTTGTCCTCTGTCGGGATACGACTGTGGCGACTTGATGGAGGTCGTGCTTCGTAAGAAAAACATGGACGTAGAAAACAGAACAAGCGGGACAGACTCGTGATGTTTTCCACAACTGATGTGAACAATGGAGGAATTCCCATTTGAGTTTACACAATTTATGAGCTGTTGGTGAATTTATTTATCTATGATCTTACTCAAAGTAAGACTGATCCTAATATTACTGTACTACACACAGTTTCCCACTAGATGGCTGTAGAGTGCTTTTAAACTTCCTCTGCATTTTGTGACATATTGTTTGCTTTCTCACAGAGACACTAATCCCATAATAAGCGCAATCACCGAGAGTTTGAGGAAACACACAGCTGATGCACTGAAAATGCAAACAGATTTTATATTGACTCATTAGGCTGCTGATAAGGCCTAGTTTACAGAGCTCAGCCAAAACATGTGATGGAAATTAAAACTTTATTCACGATTATGCCTCCGCAGTCCTCCACACCTCTATTAATTTCATTAAGCTGGGATTTAATTGAGCCACTGGGACGTTTTAAAGAATCCAATGCAGTTGGCTGCTAATTAGTAATTAGAGATAATTGTAGAACTTATTTTAGTCATTGGTTGTTTTGGCCGTGGGCAAGTTAGTCATTGTAAAACGACTTCCCTTATTACTTTACTATTGATTATGGTGAAGACGTTAGATCTGCTGATCTTTCCATGCAAACACAGAAACATGAACAGCAGTGTTATTGTGCGGTCTTCTGCCCTAATTCAGTCCTAGAGAAGAGTTTTTTTTTTTTAGATCTCCATATCTGATGCAAGAAACCAGCAATCCCCTGATTCATTTGATACTGATACAGTAACAGCTGTGTCATTCTGCTTTGAAGAATAGTAGAAGCAGACATTGTGATGGCTTCAAGACCTCGGAGTAGCTACGAGCAGTACTTTTATCAACATCCTCAGTCACAGCAGAGAATTTCTTGAGGATCATTCATGTGTGTATTTTTATGTGATTGTTAAAGATATAGGAAAATATGTAGAAGACAACAGCATTCAAACCTTGTAAACCATAATGTCATTGCCAAAGCGCTTATTATGAATTGGAATAAATTACATTTTTGGAAATTATTTTAGGTACAGGTAAAATGATGACTGAAAAACATTTTTTTTTAAATTCAAGATTCTTGAACATAATAAAAGTTTAAAAGACAACTTGTAGTAAATTGCTGTGCCTCGGCCTCCAAGCTGATTGGGTTTACCTGTTTCTATGGTTTTAGAATGAATTGTTTGTTGCACCTGCTTCTTAGCTTTGATTGTGTCATGTTCAGAAGAAGATTAAAATTCGAAATGTCAGACTGATTGGTGTTGAATCATAAATGGAGGTGACTGTGTTTGTGCAACAATAAATCAGTGTCATCTGTGAATACACAATACTTGAAGTTCTGAACCACACTTGCAATAAAAATTCGAAAAAGTCCTTAAATGGCACCCTGTGGCACGCCGTTTGTGGTGGTTATGAATTCTGATTGCTGTGGTTTTAGAAAAAAATTTAGGAGTCCAGAAAAGATGAGCATATGAACCTTGAACACCACAATGTCATTGACTATAGCACTTGTGCAAAAATATCCATCCATCCATCCATCCATCCATGAGTAGTATGCCTTCGTGTGGCCCAAGAATTACCTTTTAAAATTAAAATTCAATAACATATTTAATAAATCATACGAGTTTCCTGTTTCTGTAATGTTTTATTTATTCCCGTAATCATACTACCCAAGGAGAGGAAAGTTCCTCATTCTATTAGCTTTCGACTTAATTTTCAAACCATGTTCTTGGCTGAATAAATTCAGTCACAGAAAAATCCACATTTATGCAAAGACACTATTTTAAAAATGCAAAGTGTCTCTTTTCACCTCAATTACAGGCAAACAAGCAGCTGTGCCAAAGTTAATTGGGGCTATGATTGTGATTGGGAAGACACATCTGCTCTGGATATTATTACAATTTCTCACTTATATCAGTAAATGTTGAGTTTGGTAATTGACAAGAATGAATAAAACATTGTCTTTTTATTGTTCTTTCTTATATCAAATGGCTGACTTGACCATCTTCAGGAGATTATGAGTAGCAGCCCACTTTCAATAAACACAAGGCCTACTTGTTCATGTACGTTATTTACACCCAGGAATTAGATTGTTGACTTTATTTTATTGTCCAAGTATTCCCTTTGCCACACTTCAGAAACTGGATCTTTGCGAGACGTGTTCCTAGACCCTGATGTGAATTCAAATATTAAATTTAAAAATGGCTTTACTCTACTCCTGTCAGAACATGGACAGATATGTGCGAGTATTTATGCCTGGTGTCTATTTCTGCCTTGCTATTATTCCTTTAAATGGTAAATGGACTTCATGTACATAGTGCTTTTCAACTGTGTCAGAAGCCCCTAAGCGCTTTACATTGTTAATCACATTCACACACACACAATCACACAATTGCATGGCAACATTGACTGCCATGCAAGGCGCTGTCACTCAAGGACACTTTGGCATGTGGACAGGTGGAGATGGGAATCTACCAACCGAGCCGTGCTGCCCCTCCTTTAGTGTGTTTCTAGATGTTCCTCTTTCTTTCTTTTTTTTTTTTTAAGCTAATGACACTTGATGGAGAGAGGACGTTTTAATGCTGCACCCTTTCAGTCTATTTCTTTATGCATCGGTTTATTAGTGTAACAAAGTTGTGTATTCGCTCACTCCCGCCACAGGTGGTTGTTGGTAGTAGCAGGTCCTCCCGCAGCGCTCGCGACTGAATCCATCCCCCATTGAGTAATGAAGTAAACTTAATGTAACTTTGCGAGCTGCAGCACATTTTTGAATCGAGAGAAGTTTAATTGATTAATCAACAGAGCACATGTTAAAAAACATGTTGAAAGATGGCAGCTGAACCCAGCAGCCATACCAGAGCTGGAGTTGGGCATCCATTAGCATCAGCTAAGTGGTTTTGATAAATCCTCCCCCCTACAGAAAAAAAAAAAAACTCCATATGGAAAATGAAGTGAAAAGTGGTCTGAATTGAATTAAAGCTCACGTGGTGCTCAGTATAAAAGGAGGGAGAGGCACAGTAGTGAGATGTTGCTCCTCTCCGTGACACATTTCCGGTGGCAGAAAGAGCTTGCAGCACATAAAGGGCTCAGCGGGACGTCGTCTCCCTGCTTGCCAGCCAGTCCCGTTTGCTCCTAAGTGCATTCCTGTCTGTCAGTGCAACTTTCACCCCTCCCTACAGACGTCTCGGGAAGCAACGGCGTCAAAGAAACGGAAGTTGAATTGACGAGCATGAAGAAGGAAGGCCAAGTGAGCAAAAGCCAGAGAGGGGGGAAAAAAAAAAATCGTTGAGTTTGAATAATTTGAAGTGAAATCTGAGACAAATGGAAAAACAGTTGCTCCTCTCAGCAAGTCGCTGCAGCACGAGTGTCACGGCGGCTCATGGTGTGATGTGGCCCACTTTATCAGCTGCTGTCTGGCCCGAGCCTTTGTGAAAGTTAGTCAGTCTTTGAAACCTCAAACTCTGCTGTAACCTTTTACCAGGACTCCTTTCTGTATCTCTGTGATGCTGCACGAGCAGGAACATTTAAAACTGTTGCACAGTAATAAAAGCGAGTTGGCAGACCCATAATTGACATATTTGTTCTTCTAGTTAAATGTTGAAATGGATTTTCTGAATGACGGAGCAGTTTTTTTTCTTTGTAAATAACAGACAAGGATGCAAAGTGCATCTGGTTAAGAACAAAAGACAAAAATGTGGCATTTAAATAAGTAGCTGTTAGTGAAGGGAAAAAAAAAACAGGAACAAGCAGGTTTTCTCTCAGAAATAACTGAAGATAAACAAGATGAATCAATCAAACTGATACCAAGTCCTTAAAGAAAAGCTTCCAAGGGAAATCAAATTTTTCCAGATTCTCAGCCCGATAATTTCGAAGGGAAAGATAAACACGTCAAACAAAAGGTGCGTTTACTTTTATCGCAAAGTTTTAAATGATATTCAAACAATAAAGACAACGATGACGGCAAGTTTAAATCTGCAATTTTTCTGCGCTTTATGTTGCTAAAAAACCACATTGCTAATGTTGCTTCAAGCAGCTAGTTCATCTGTAATGCAGATTTAAACTGTTAACCGTTTCTGAAATAGAAAAATCAAGTAAATTAATAATTGGATGATAATAATTGGCTAATGGTATAGGGGTGAGGTTATAAACTAATTTGGTCATTTGACAAACTAAAGAGTGAATGATGAATTCAAAGAAGCAACGGGAGATTTTTAATGTGCTAAAAGTTTGTGTAATATTTATGATAGACGACACAGCTTTGTGTTTCATCATTGAAGGAGCGTTGCACCATTTATTCACTGGCTCTGCAATTGGTAGATGTAATGATCTGGATTATTGATTTATTATAATATTCTACATCGCACAGCCAACAGTGGAAACTTCATTTGTCTTTTCACTGGCAGCTCTAAACGTGAGCATTGCTTGGTCAGCAGACGTTTTTGGTCTGTAGGTGGAGATCGAAGAGATTAAAGTCACTGCCACTCCAAGCATCTCTTTGAACTTGAATAAAAGTCGTCTCTCTCTGCACTATGTGGGTAACCAGTAAAGATGAGCCAGTGTAGTGTACAGAGGATAATACGCCTCTTTTCTTCGTATCATTAAGACGTGTTACTGCTGCGTTGTGAACGAGCTGCAGGCGAAATAAGACAGACCACTGAATTCCTTAGTGGATGGCAGTGGGCAAAGTTAGAGGAATAAATGCTATTACAGTAGTCACTTAGTCTTTAACATACAGATGTGATTTGAGATGAAAGAATCCAATACTTGCTTTATTTCTTCATAAACCTGGCAACAAATCCTATGAAACCAACATCGTCTTTGTCTGATTGTCGATTCTTTTCCAGCTTCTTAGTCACTTTTATTCAGAAGTCCATTCATTTCTATGCATCCATTCATTTCTATGCATGCTAAGAAAAGGAAATACACTTTTTCCACATTTTTAAAAGAATTGTCGTTGTAATATTGAACAAACACCAGAAGAAGGTTTTTCTGGCTTCACATTTATCAATTTTTTTTTGTACTGTATGTTAAACTTTTGGACTCTTGTTGAGCAATGCACTGGAGTTCAGCCTAATTCTATAGTACTGCTGAGAATGCCGCATGGATGCTTCAGTACAAACATGGCCGCATTTCCAACATACACTTTACATGTGCTGAGGGTTCACGTCTTTAAAGGAAAGAAAGAGGCATTTTTCTTTTCACTTTATTTTTTACTGTCGTGCTCACATGGTGTTTGTTTCTATAACTTGCATCCAAGGCCAGTATACAATGACAAAGTGGATTATTTGCTTTTTCTTTTTCTTTTTCTTTTTTTTGCTGCTGTGGAGAAAACACATACTTTTACAACTTGTTAGTTCCTTGAAAATACACATAAAACATTTCGATGATCCTCCACTGAGACATGGCCATCCAGTTACTCGAAAATACTCCTTTACATCTGTTTCTGTTTTTTTCTTTTTCATTTATTCTTCTGTGTCCAAACCGTATGTTCTGCTATTTGTATTGTAGTTTACCCAAGGATGTGTCAAGCATGAAAGCCTCTTTGACACCCCTCCATTATCTGCCTGTAGTTTCTTTCACAAGCAGCTTCACCCCATTGTTGTTGTAGATTCAGGTATTTTTTCAGTGGCAAATGACATCACCATAGCTCGTTTTTCTGTATTTTGTTTTTTTTCTTTGGTACAAACTCTCTTAGAACAAACTGTTGGTTGATGTTTGCTGTTGAGGCTACAAACTCAAACGGTATGAAAGAAACCCTTTGTGACAATTAAGCTCCCTCACACTTTCATTGATTACTGCATTGACGTTCACTCAACTTTTAGGAAAAATGAGGCACACAAACACACACACTGCACCGTGGATGGTACAGGGGGTTTGCAGCTCATCTAACACCTCTGAAATTGCTACAGTAAAATGGTGGTGAGTGGGAAGCTCAAAGAAATTATTTTAGCTTGCAAACCACTTTACAACTTATGATTTTTCAGTTGGTTTAATTTGCCTTGGTTCATCGTAAAACACAGGAGATCCATTCTGATCACACTCATTATTATCAAGATGGCATTTTCTACCTTGTGTGGCAGGAAATAAAGAAGCTTAATTTGCATCAATTTGTACAGCATATTACTGACTCTGCCCTGAAATAATGTGTCAATCACACCTTTATGGCTATACGTGCTGCCAATAGAAATTGTCTGACAGATTTTCTTCGTCACTGAATAATGATGTCCCATAGAATAAGAGCCTTTTTTTTTCTTTCTTGAATTTTTCAGAGTGCAATTTGTTCTCTTGGTTCTCTAAAAAAGCTAAAAAAGTGCTGATTGATGTGCGTGTCTGTCTTTCAGTGCTGTGAGTGGAGTGATGCAAGATGAGACGTACTCATACATAGACCAGCTGCCCGTGTCTGAGATCATCCATCAGGTAAGAGACAAATAGAAATCCCAGGATCAGACTGAGACTCTCAGAACTATACTAATATGTCCATATTGTTCACTTTTTTATTTTTGGTTGAGAGATCCTGTTTATCTGAATATTTCTTGTTTTTTCTTATTTATTTTGATGTGAAGCGTGTCTGCGCTCGTCCTTAATTTGGACACAGAGTGGAAAGTTGTGTGCAACATCCACCAACAGATGTCTATGTGCCGTTTCCATGGTGACAGCTCCTAGTGTGAAATGCAACTGCCTCCTGGTCACGGTGTGGAGGGGCCACCATGAAATCCTGCAGAATAGATAGGCAGGATTGTGGCAAAGGATTGCCCATTCACCTCATTCTTAAAGGGATTGTGGCTTTCACTCGGGTCGACCTTCACAAATGAACACCTCTCTCCCTCCTCAATCCACCTTTACAACATGTGCTCTGCATTCACAAAAGTCTGCCTTCAGTCCTGTATCACTCTCGTAAGACTTGTCTGTTATGAGCCGATTAAAAATACAATTTCTTAACTTCCACCCCAACTTGTGCCTCCTGAAAAAGTAAAGAAGCTACATTTATCTTTGCCACAGGCAAGTGCAGACACCGCTGTTGCTCACATTTGGGCATCGGCTGCCTGTGAGCGGCTCGTGCTCTTAACAGGGTGGACTCGCTGATATGAATATGTACCCTGTGTTACATCTCACGAAGGTGAAGTTCACTCACAAAACCTGAAGGAAAGCTGACTGCAACATATCTTCTGCTCAACATACAAACCTAGAAAACTATGTAGGCAGATGGATAGATATATAGATTGCATGCATTCAACCTAAACATGACCTCAATAACTCCAGATCACAATTGACCAATAACTGATTACTTTGATGTTCACTTCCCCTGTGTCCGATCAAAAAACACCAGAGAAATGAACCAGAAGATAATTTCTTGTAAATTTCTTCATTTCTGCAGTTAATTCTTTCCACCTTTCGGCTCATTGTTTAACAGTCTATATCTTCATGTTTCCGTCTATGTCTGATTAAGATGGGACAATAAAGGTATTGAAATAGTCTGACTGAAGTGTTTAAGGTGAAAAAGACATTAAAAGTAAGGTCGTTTATACAACAGTGTAAAGTGAAAGGAAAAATAAAGACTTCACTCAAAAACCTCTTCTTGGCTTGTTCTAGCACACGACCACACTTGCTTATTGTTTTTTTCTTTAAAATAAATGCTTTTCCCAATACACTACCTGGACTGTTTTGTAACTCTCAGGTCCTTTTTTATTTGTATCAGAAGTGCAGGACTGATCTGACACATTGGGCATCGTGTCAGAAGAAAGCACTGAGCAGTCTGAGCCCACCTCCTTCTGGAGCTCTGTGTTGCCATTTCCTGCTGTTTCAAGATGAAAAGTTGTAGTTCCTACATGAATTATTGAGGAGCTAAGAGGGACCAATGTCCCCTTCAGGTGATGGCGGCCAGCAGAGTCTGAAAGGATAGTCAGCAAATGGACACACACCCAAACTCATTTTCCAAAAGGTGAATTTTAACATCAGTGGGATTTGTATGTTCATTCTAATATTCAAAAGCAGGAATAACAGGAGATCTCAAAGGCACTGTGTCTCATATTCTAATATCGCCACTTACATAGGCTGCTGTTAGTCTTTGTAAGAATCTGGTGTTACTGCTTTTTTCTGTTTGACTTTCTACAAGTGGTTACAGAATTTCTCGTTGCATCATTTTTATTGTCTAAAGTGGTTTTCCTGAAAACGAGATTGTGCTTGCTTGTCAGCGTGTCAGCCTTGGAAGAGCTCCCTGCAACATGCCTATTAAGTTCAGCTTATTTTTCAATGTACAGTATTTTTAAAAAAACTTTTTTTTATTGAATAATCCATCTTTTGTTTTGTTTAAGTGCTTTAATTGAATAAAAGGTTATTTAGATCACTTCTCTTTTAGCTGTGCTCGAGGCTGATTTGTTAAACTTCCATCACTTGTTACCAGTAATCAACGGTGAAATATTTGGGCTGTAAATCTGAGTCCTAAACATGCTATTCCATTACCTCTGAGGAAATTAAAACATCCCTTTTAGCGTTTTATGTACTTAATCTTCTTTTGATGCAAAGCAGAACGTGACCAATTGAGAATTCATTGAAATACCTAAACAGACACCATGTGACGTGTCTCATTAATGTCAAATATGTGATTTTCAAGAATGAGTTGAACAACAAAGTCAAAGTTTTTCATGGCTACTCTTAATTTCCTTTACATTCAATTGAAATAAAATGAATTTCATTGTTAACATTATTTGGCATGAAAAAAACAGAAACTTTTAAAAGCATATTTGTATAATCCAAGTTCTCTGAGTGTGGATCTTGTCAGAAGCTGAAAAAGGACTACTGATGAGTTGGTTCCCACTTGTGATGATGCTCTAAAAGGGGCGAGGAACCTGTGCTTGTATATATAAAAGACTGGCAAAGCATCGTTTATCCTCATAGAGCTCACCCAGTCAATAACTGCAATCTTCAGAAATTGGCTGAACGGTCCAGCGACCTCGATTAAACAGCTCGGTTACTTGGCGCTGTC
This sequence comes from Parablennius parvicornis, assembly GCA_900302745.1. Classification (NCBI taxonomy): domain Eukaryota; kingdom Metazoa; phylum Chordata; class Actinopteri; order Blenniiformes; family Blenniidae; genus Parablennius; species Parablennius parvicornis. The sequence continues at coordinate 112,974 of OMNM01043230.1, forward strand.
CTCAACTCGCATACCAACAGTATCATAAGACCCAAACAATCGAGAGCTTCTTTAAGATAATACACAAATATTCAGGATAAACAAACCCCAAAAACCATTTTTCATTTTCAAAATGTTCTTTTTCCAGTAAAACAATTTTAACGATAATGAGTGGCACAGAAACATAAAAATTATCACAATTGAAAATGTTTGAACTTCAGCGACCATAGTGATGTAGTAGTCGATTTGATGGCCATGTTCATTCCCACGTAGTGGACATTGAGCTTCTGGTCTTGATAGCAAAGGTCAATTTGCTTGAAAGAAGTTCATAAAAGAAAAAAAAAAAATGCCCGGGTCCCCCTGCTGAAAACACTGCTGGCTTTCAACTAGTTTGCCGTGAGCACACAGTCGGCTGGCCAAAAGAAATGACGCTGACCACAGACCTGAGCTCTGTCGGGAGTTTATTGAGTGTTGTGATGGCAAACAGGAGGGGTCTCCACGGCCACTGGCACTCAGTGGAATTAGCTCAAAGCTGCCTCCAAAAACAGGCCACTTTCAGATCTGCAGCCCTTTGCTCACACCTGAGTGCCTGTACAAACCGTGTTGAAGTCGTCTTCCTCCTCTCGCCTCCTCTTGTCTGCTTCCCAGCTTCATCACTGGGCTCACTGGTCTTTTCAGCCCCTCTCGTCTGTTCATCTCCGCACTGCATTTCCGTGTGTTTTGTGTTCACAGCCCTGCACCTGCCTCCATTCTTTAAATGCACCCGCACGTACACACAAACACGCTCGTCAACCCGACGACCTCTGGCAGAGATTTCGATTATCGGCTAGCACTCCTGCTGGGTTGAAGATGGGAGTCCTGACAGACTGAGTCATCTCTCTGCTTGCTCACTATCGTAAATCTGCACCGCTGCAGAGTGACCAATGTTCATCAAGCCTATTGACAGCTGTCTTCTTTTTGATTAGCTGTCATATGGTGGGCAGTGCTCTCTGAGATATCTCTATCTTCACGCGGCGGCAGCAGCTCCCTTAGTTGCTGTTGATCAGATGCTCTCGTCTGAAGAAATAGATGAGATTGAATCTCATAAGATTTCTAAAATGTTCCCACTTCGGCTGTAGTTAGTTTAAACTGCGCCACTGAAATAAAAAAACAATCTTTGTATTGAGTTTATCTTTTAAGAAAAACAGTTTTTCCCCTTTGCTTGCTGACCGGGCGATAACTTGTAAATATAAAAGTCATCAGCGTGACTGACAGCGGAAATATAAGGCGCTGCTATATGGCGTATGTTTACAGACTCCTCCTCGTTGTGTATGTGAAGAGTTGATTATTGCCTTTTCACCGGTGGCAGTTGTCTGACTAGTGATGACGGGGTGAGGCCCTTCATCCTGCCACCTTCTCTGTGCAACTCCTCACATCTCATGTCATCGTCGGTGCTTAATCACAATATCCTCAGAAGATGTTTTCTCTCTCTTTTTCCTTCTTTCTTGTGTATTGTACTTTTAAAAAAATTATTTTTCACTGCTGTGAGTCCTGGTCTCTGGCGTCAAATTGTTATTTGTTCTTTCGCCAGCTTGACGCCACCCCATATGGCTCCAGAGAATTGAAAATGGAAAGAGTGAAAATGAATGCTTCACCTCCCCCCCTCCCATCCGCTGCCAAGTCCTCCCCCTACTCAAGCTACAACAATGGCACTTTTCATATTGTGGATGTTGGGATTTGGTGGATCACAGACCAAACCTGCTCTAATAATTGCCGCTTAATCAAATAGCAATTGGAATCTGCTCTGATGCTCAGCGTGGAGAAACAATATCCACGAGAGAAGCAAAACATGCTTTATGAGGAAATAATGCACCCACTGCTTTGAATAGCTCAGCACTTGCCGGGGCCTTAAATGTCAAGACGATGCAGTGAAGTGTCCTTGCAGAGCAGTGGCTGCTGCACCTTTTATCCCGCTCTGCGCAACATAAATTGGCTGCAGTTTTGACCTTGGAGTGCTCGTGTCTGGCAGGGCGTTTCAGACCTCCCTCAACGGCCATTAGCATCCTGCATGGCCATGTTAATTAGCTCCAATCAATCAGATGGGTAGCTGTTAATTGATTTTACCGGTGAATTGAATACGCTACACAATGCGTCTGTAATGCAGGCGGGCTGCTCAGGAGCAGGTCCCTGTCTTTGGCGGTAGGATGTAAATGGTTTGGAGTTGGTGAACGTTGGCGAACATTTGCCATTTTCCTCCTTCCTCCTCGACTTAAATTTACATTTTTTTATTTTCTTTTAAAAGCTGCTTTTTGTTTCCGTTTGTTGAATTTTTTTGGTGAAAAGCTCCCAGCTCATCGAAAAAGAGTTTTTGAACTGAAGAATGTGTCACTTGTTGAGGCGATTAGTGACTGACAAATAACTTGTAATTTTTTTGTAATTGAATTCGTTGACTATCGTTGGGCAGAAACTCCAGATGTCTACTGGTGTCAAATTCTCAGACGTGAGGATTTGATGCTTATCTGTTTTATAAGATTGTAAACTCTTAGTGAGTTCTACTGCTGCTTGGACTAAACAAGAAAATTCAATCTAATCCTTGGACAATGGAACCTTGGAATGCAATCTCTCTCAGCTCAGCTCATTTTAGACTAGATCGACGCCAACCAGCCAAAGCTGTTATCTCAGCTTTTTTTTTTTTTTTTTTTTTTTATTGATGCTGAAATACCCGGACAAATAGGTATAAAGAAAATGTTATTCTGAAGAGTATGTTCCGGGGAGTTTTTGTATTAAATATCAATTCATTAGGTACATCATGTACAACCTTGCTTTTGATTCCACTGTTACAAAGTTAATTGTAGATTTTTGAAGCTGTAGATTTGAGTTTTCCTCTGGACAACATTAAATTGTCACAGATTAGCTTGAAAGTCATGACAGACGGAGAGGAGAGGCAGACCCATGATGCTAAAGTATTGTAAAAATCACGATCTCTTTCATCGCAATGTTCAGTCTGCTCCCTTCATTCTGATTCTCATTCTCATTGTAATTTGTTAACTATAATTGTGTGTTCATACATAACTCCACGTATTTTCTTCCCGCCACCAAACATTTTCAAGTTACCTTAAAAGGCAGTGTGCAGGAATGAAGTTAAAAATGCATTTTTACTATTTACTTTTGTACTTCACTATATTTCAAGAACCGGTGCTTAGTATTTCTTAGGTTAAGAACTTAAATTGGTCCTTTTATTCTTAGAAATGTCTTTTCTACAACAATTATTATTTTTTTTTTAACAAAGACAGTGTTTGATAATAGATTATCTAAGACAGGGATTCACAATCTCCCAAATCTGTATGGCTAAAATGTAATATGCAATTGGAATGAGTAGATGTCACTGGGCATAATTTAAATAGTATCTGTTCATTATGTGTGGGTATTGCTCTTTCCTCAAACATTTTGATACTATTCTCCCCTCCTCTCACTTTTCTCTTGACATATGTTCCTCTCTCTGCCGGCTGTGCTGACGTGGCTTCCTGTCACAGTCCATCCGTCTCCCTCTGCTCCTTCTGACCCAGGGGTCCCTCTCTCGCTCTCTCGCTCTCGCTCTCCCTCTCTCGCTCTCCCTTCCTTTACATCCACACACATTTCTGCGAGCAATTGTCACAGAGGTCAACTGCCCCTGATGGCCACACACTCCCAGTCACCTCTCATGAATGTCTTCAGTGGGCCCCCGCCTCGTGCTCCAGGTGTTTAACCCCTCAGCTCCACGTCCTCCACATTGTCACTTTGTCTGCAGCTAAAACTCTCCCAACTCTCATTTTGTGATGCAGTTCTTATACTTGTAATGTAACGCGAGCAAAGCCACCCGACACACACACACACACTGAATCTGTGTCACGGCCCGAGTCAACGCTGTTCGAAGTCAGTGACCGTGCAACGATGGTCTGAACCGGCACATCAGTTTCCATGTGATTATGTCAACGTCACAGCGCCACAGATCTCTGATGTCGGCACGTCATGTCCTTCTGACGAGAAAACACAGAGGATGACGGCTGCAGCGTGCCTGCAAATTTAATTGGGATTTTGGGAGACGTCACTGTTTCAGCTGAACGAGAACAGACGTGTGCATTCAAAACTCTGAGGGCTCAGCTTGCAGTGTCAGCAACACATCAAACGCTGTTCTGTTGCTGTATAATGTGACTAATATTAGGCAGTGGATAATTCTGGAGGCATCCAATGACATGCATGTTAGGTCTAATTGCTGGCTTTGAATTTGTTGTGGATGGTGTGTGTACTTGCGTGTGTGTCTGATACTGAAAGAAGGAAAAATCCTATTCAATTAGAAAAAAAACATCGTCTTTTGGTTATCTGATATAACGGGACTCTCCAACTCTTCCCAGCGATTGCTGATGCTCATACTGATATCTGCACAATTTCAGTCTAATCAGTGTCATGAATATTTTACAAAGTCTTCTGTTATCATGATGCTACAGTGCTTTTTGTTATGCACACGAGGTGCACCACCAGCTTTAACTCATTCTGCCCTGCATTCAAACAGAAACAAAAACATTCGTCAACCACAAGTATAGCCATATATTTTCCTTTCTGTCACTAATATTTACTTTTAAGGCTGTTTACAAGTCAATATGTTTTTTTTCCCCCTACCCTGAGTTTTGAGGACTTCTATCAGAAGGTGAAAACTGTGGCGTGTGCACTTGTGATTAATTAATCTAATAAATGATCTAATAGATGATCTAATGAAGGTCATTCGGAGATGATGTCTGGCTTTGAGGTTGACAAAGTGTGGCACCATTACTTCATGCAGCTTTAGAGCTTCACCTAATCTTCTGGATTTAGTAGTTTGTTACACAGGCCCCCATGTGTTTTCTCCACGACGCCTCCCTCTTTATTACCCACGTGGCCCAGGTTCAGTCACTGCGCTCATTAGAAGCTGGCAGCAAAAAAGCCTCGGCGGACACACAACAGCCTCTTTGGGCCACACGAGTGTGTGAGTGTGTGCTCGGTTTGTTGGACGTGTAGCACATTCAGTAAACAGATGTCTTATTTTTTTTTTTCTTCTCTCAAACTGATGAACCCGGTGAACTCGAATCAGTTTGTGTCCCTGTTGGAGTTATTCTTTGTTTTTTTTTTTTATCTGCCTGATTGTTTCTGTGAGTTTTCATTTGAGAGCATTTATTCATTTAATAAAATCAGCAAGCTTGTCACTGTGAAACTTGCTACTGGTGGTACACGTACCATAGTTTAAATATCAACGCAGTAGATCAGCCACCTCCGGGAATCCTTTCCTGAATGACGTCTCTGCTTCAACACAAAGGAATCTAATAATCACCCAGTTCCCCATGAAGCCCAATCCGGAGCTCGTCTTCATAATAATTTGTGTTGAGTCAGGGAGACGTCCAAGACGTGCAGGGACAGAAGCTCCAGAGGACCCGCTGGAGACCCTGAATCTACTGCAGTGATTCTCAAATCAAGTCAAGAATATCATTCTTGTTAAGGTGAAGGATGTTAGTTGATGATTGTTTTTCAGCTGCTCAGTTTGAATTTACTCAGACAATCAAATCAGTTGTCATTTCTACATCCCGTTTAATCTGGTCACAGCCCACACCTGATTATCCACTTAATATGTTTGGGTCATAAGTGTTAAGTGTTTTGTTGTTACCGGTAGCCAGCCTTCTAGTGTTGAGTTTGTTCATGGATTTATTTATTTTCTTTCGTTGTTTAAAATGTATGTATTTATTTATCTATTTTTAAATAAACCATTAGATCCTGTCACACCCGCCAGCGCCGATCCCCTGCTGTTCTTCAGATATGTAGTGCTCCTCATCCTACAATAATAGATATCAATATGAAGTGCCCATACACAATTATAATGATACACAATTATAATGTACATACAAATGCCTCTATGACTCAGACCCTCTGATGTAGATGTCCTGGTCTGAAGTTTCCTTGTCCATTTGTTCACTGCCGTTTTTTCCTGGTTTATACACAGTATAGTTTTTTAACTAAGTGCATGATGGTGTTTTCTGAGCTGTTTCCCCACAACCTGAATGCCCTCCTCTATTATTTTTTTTATAATTCAGGCTTACGAACACAAAACTGTGGAATGTCATTGTTGCTGTGAGTTTTCCAATCCTGTCTTATAAACGCTGCACAGTCTCCTGGTCCCTGACCATCGTTGAGTTTATTGTGAGTGTTCTGTTACAGTCCCTGAAAAACACATGCGTACTTATTCTAGTATTGGTAAAACCCTTCACACTATTCTTACATCAACAACTTCTCAATAGATGAGTGATAATGGTGTGATTGGATTTGATGGACGTTGGCTTCACTGCACATGCAAACACACAATCAGTTCATGTAAATCCAATTTCATGTAAAATAAATGAAAGGATTCCAACTCGGTCAAAAAAAAAAAAGGCGTGTTCTCAAAAGACCTCTGCGTTTGTAGTAGAGAGCTGATGACAAAACTGAGCCCTTCACACGGAACTATTTTTGGACTAAACGCCGAGTTTGACGTTTGTTAGTCTGATGTCAAAGAAATGAGACCAAAAATCCGTCTGTTGTCTGACATGTTTCCTGTGGTTTCTGTCAATCTCCCACAAAAACCACCATTTATTCAGTTGCTAAAAACATCCCGTTTCCAGCTTTGAGCTTCATTGTCTCTGCAGCTCACTGAAGTCAGTCAGTTGAGCTCCTGGTTTCTGTCTGACACAATCGACTGAAGATATACAGTGTGGAGCGAAAGAATCTGTGACTGAGTGCAGGAAACATAAGTACAAATATTAATTGTGAGCGGTGTGTTCATTGACTTCTCTCTGAACTGGATTTACCTGTCTTTTTCTATTTTAATCAGTTTGCCCTCTGCGGCTGTGGTGAGACATTAAGCCATCAGTAGCAGAATATTCTGGGTGTTTTCTGTCGTGTTATTGCCACTTCTAGAATAAGCAGCTCTTCATCTTAGACCTGGACTCCTGACTCGGTCCAACCCTGCAGCCCCGCTCTGGTGTGGGCTGCAAACCGCAACTCGCCCTCTGTGCTTTAGCATTCTGGATGGCAGCAGCGCTTCATTGATTTGACTTGATTGAGCTGTTAAATAAATTTGGAGTGAGACGTAATCTAATTTTAGTGCCGCCTTCGGTCTTTCCACATTAGGAATTGGCAACGTTGTCACGTAAGCCGGAGTTTAGATTGAAGCGACAGCCTTGAGCAGAGAGTGCGCCGCGTGGAGGCTCGAGAGCACAAGCTCAACACGCTTAATGAAAATTACCTTCTCGCCACTAAGTCACTAAGAGCTGTTATACTAATAAATGGTATGGATCGTGTTCACGAGGTAGAAGAGCATATTCATTCATCTGAAAATGACACTGCAAAGTGACAGAGGTGTAAAAGTCACACTTAACACCCAGTACAGTACTTTCAGCCTCTCCTTTCATAAATATGAATATTTATTATATATCCACAAATACAGCAGCAAAATTATCTCTATACATGTGGTGTATATATTCAAGGATATTCATCAACGTATGGAACTGCTTATTTAAGATTAATTTCAAGGCATTTCGGTTTCTTCAAAAATGAAATTCCACCAGTTGGCCATCAAGATTACATTAAATATCTTTTTATTTGCATGGTGAATAAGTCACTACCTCATTTAAGGGAGTTGTAATATTGTGCCCAGCGGTTCTACAAAATTGCTTTTTCTCTTAAACTACCGGAATGGTTCACATTACTGAGCTAAGATTTAAGTAATGGTTCTGGGGATTTCTCAAATCTTTCCTAAATATAAATCCAGAATACCAAGGTGGAGTGTGATGAGGTTTAGTTATGCATGTATTTATTAGTATAAAAGCCCTGAAAGCAGCTGCGGATACAAACACCCGAGCAGAGCAACACTTAACTCCTGTACAGCTGCAATTCTTTCATTTACAGTTTATTTCTCATCATTTCAATCAACATAAGAAAGTTATGTCTTTTATTTAAAGATTTAAGCAGTCAAGTCCTCAGCCAACAGTTTGTTTCCGTTTTTCTTTCAACGATTACTTCCCAGCTTTGTCTGTTTGCTTATGAGTAGCTGAGCTTGATTTGAGCTTTTCACCACTTCTGTCGAGCGCCACGGGTTTCATTGGTCTCAGTCCTTTAAATTGACGAGAGCTCATAAATGCATTAACTTTGCACCGGTCCTCATGCACGTGTTGCTGCAGGCCCTGTTGACTTTAAGGGATTTGTTAAGACGCGATGAAATGCACTATTTGTTAGTGCGCCTGAAGAGAGAACGGCTCTGTTTCTTTAGCCTTACAAGCCGGTCACACCGACGCAGAGGTCATTTTCCACAAAGACCTCCGTGATGCACCAACGTTTTCCCTGAAGAGAACAAACACCAACTACAGAAGGAGATTCTTATTTTGCCAGTTTCTTGCACACGAGATGCTCTGACGTGATATTTTATATTTTTCACGTCAAGTTTTTTTCGACATATAAAGGCAGTAGATGCACAATAAATGAACTGTCTTACATCTCTCTGGGCATTAGGGTGACATGATGCTGCATCATCTTGAGAATGACTTACTGTATGAAGTTTGCATGTTCTCACTGCGCTTGTGTAGGGTTTCTCAGATTTGTTCCTCGTCTGTGTGGATAAATGGAGTGAGAAATTACTTCAACAAACTCTTTAAAGTCTTTACTCTCCACATATTCATGGTTACAGGTGATTTAGTGTCTCCAGAGAACTTTAAATGCATGTTTTTGTACTATGGAAGGAAACCGGAGTACCTCGAGGAAAAACAGGGAGAACATGCAGACTCCACACAGAATTAAACTGGAGATATTCTTGCTATGTGGAGGAGGTGCCAACCACCAACATGATGCTCACGAGTCATCGGTATTTCTTGAAGATTAAAATGCACATTAAATAGTTTTTTTTTCAGTTATTGTTCATTTCAACAACTTTTGCAATACTCTAGATATTTAAAATATTTCAGAATAAAATGTGTACATGCTTACATACTTTCTTGATTTTATTGAGAATTGAGAATTTTGTGCTTTTCAAGAGATTGAAAAGGTCTAAAAAAAAATTCAGAAATACATCATGCACATGCATGTGGATTTAAGTAAATGTACAGAGTATGTGCTCTGTGATAATATTTTTTGTGTATGTGGGGTAAGAAAAAGCATATTCACTAGTTCTTTCTGGGAATTGATTTTGTGAATGAATCTAAACCGACATGAGTAGATCCATGTCCACCACCACCATGTCGCCGACCTTAGATTAAATTACACTTCAAACATGTAAATTCACCACAAATCAAAGTGCAGTGAAAGACTTTGAGTGACTGTAAAATCAGAAGTGATTTCAGAGTCGGGGGTCGTTGATTTGTCAGGACTTTACGTGAGTGACTTGGTCCCCACCAGGTAACTTTAACTGCTCTTGAACTGTTTCCTGTTTGGCGGAGCTGCTGTGGGTAATAATGACTCTGGACTGGACTTTTACACTGGAATGGAATCCTCCAGGGATCGTCAGTATGCTGTCAGCGTGACTCTGGCCTCTGCTATTGTGATTGAAGCGTGCGTGCCAAGTTAATATGGATGTGCTTCAGGAGGAG
>OMNM01043288.1:8799-21129 GCA_900302745.1 Parablennius parvicornis
CCCAAACAACTAAAACAGGTCAAGTCAAGTCAAGAAAAGTTGCCCACAGGATTTTTATTGGTTGCTAACAAGTAACTTATTGTTGAGTCAAAAAAAACTTGTACAACGGCAATAATTTCAGCTAGTAAATAAACATCCATACACTTTTGGGCTGTAGGACAGTGGTTTGGGAAGTGCACTTGGGATCTGAGGTTTCCAATTTTCCACCGTGGGTCCCTGAGCAAGGCATGGCTGGTGTCATGTCAGGGGGCCTTAGATCCATGTAGACCAGCCACTTGCTTAGATATGCATGTACATGTTGTACGATCTAATCAAACCACTGTTATATTGAAATAAAAAATAGATTGTTCAAGTGTACCTAATGAAGTAGGTAGTGATCATCTTCATGAAAACCAAGCATTTCAATGTGTTAACACATTCAGCATTACACTTTTCTCTATTCCTTTGTCTTGCTGCTCTGTTCTTCACAGAGCCGCTTCCAGACTTCACTGCACACGCAGAAACAATCAGGATCCACTGATGGTCTCAGTACTGCCTAGTAGAATCTGTCAACGTGACAGACATCATGCTATGGCTGGTAATTGAGAAAAATGGATATTCTTTAGCAAAGTGCTCCTCTTGAATAATGTGAAATTCACATGACCCAAGTTACATGATGCAAAATTGACAACAGTCGTGTCCTTTCTGCAGCTGGAGCTCTGCGATGTTGGCCCGTTTGTGTCAAGCTCCTGGGGAATCCCTGTTATTTTCTCAGTGCCGCCGTCACGGCCAGATTCGGGGTTTATGCTCGTTATCTCCAACAGTCCTGATTTCATAGTCTCATTCTTGCTGCCTTGCATCACAGCATTTGATGGTTATTCATGTTTAGTGAGATGTTTTTGTCACTGTATCAGAGTGGATAAATCCCAAACCAATTTCAACTTTGTGGCAGTTGTATTAAAGAGGAACTGGAGCTTTTGATGTTTTGTCTGAGTCACTAGCTCCCTTTAATAGCGCTGTGTGAACAGACGGTCATGTTGTTTTCTTTATGAAGAGCCGGACTGTTGTCCATTATTAGTCATAGTTGGGTTTGTTTGGGTCTTCAGTGGAAACAACACTTGGCGTACAGCGTTCTACGTCTGAGATGCTTCTGTGTTCAGCTCACACTGACTTGACAGCGTGGTCTTTACACAGAAAACTGTGAAGGAGTGTGAGAAAAGAAATCACTGAGGTCACAGCAGTGTCTTCTTTTAACCTGGTATGACAAATTACAGGTCAAAATGAAATCCAAATGCGGGAAATGCTTTTAATAATGGTTTTTAGACATCGCTCCAGTAGTGATTTAGGAACGGTGGTTAAAGAAAAATCCCCTTTCCAAAGCATTTCTTTCTGCCAAGTGTTTATATCTAGTGTTAGGCGGTTTTCTTTTCATGCCGTATTGTTTATTCCCCTTCTTTTCAGCGTCAATTAAAATCATGCCTTTGCTCTTTGTGAAGCCACTGACCCGTGTGAGACAGCCATGCGCAATCATTTTGAAATCAGACGAATTCACCAAACGAAGAGAGAAACTGTTCTATGTCTGAGTCATTTTCTCTTTTGACAGACGTAACATCTCAAGCTTTCTTTTTAAAGCCTCTTCATTTGTTCTGTATGCTCAGCCTGTTCTCCTCCATTTTCTCATAGGGTTTTTTCAGTGCTGGGCTTCAAGTTAAAATCTACATCTGGTGTGATATTAAATTACTGCTGACAAATGCATTTATCAATAAAATACATCAAAAATTTCTTGCATCGAAAGCGCTGAAGCCCTGCATCTTCTTTCTCTTGTCTTTTTCTGTGTCTAGGTGTCTGAACGCATGTACCTACTGCAAGACGAAGCACGCTAGAGGAGACCTGGCCAGCTATCCCGTCGAGGAGCTGGCAGAGAGAGCCAGGCAGTCCTTCCAGGGTGAGTACTTCAAGTGACGGGTTCCTCAAAAGTTGGTCTATCTTCCTAATAGCTGGTGATTTGGTTGTCGCAAATTCAATTTAATGAGTTTCACTGTCATTATTTTGTGCCCTTGTAATTCACTTCTCGGTGTCTGCTGAGTTTAACGCGCAGTGTGAGTCCTGGGTGTGTTGCGTGTCTTGTGTGCTGCCCTATTAGGAGGGGAAGGTTTTAGTAACACATGTTGATGTTTTTGTTCTTGGGTAGAGGGTCCAGCCAGTTGGCTCGAGTTCGATGCCAAAGGAACAGCTGTTGTGCCCTGGCATCTGTTCCTTAAGAGCACACTCCCAGAATCCCCCAACTGCACAGCAGGCTATGCCTGTATTAGAGCCCCAGGCAGGTCAGTCAAGGGCAACTCAGCACATTGATAGCAAGTCGTCAGCTATCTTATGAGGAGCTATCAGATTTTACATCATAATTTTGTCATAACTTAGTATTTCATATGCTTTTAAAAACTACATGGGTCAGACAGCTTCTTTTTTTTTGTAATATCTTTGGGTAATGCTTGTGTAATATGTTCTGCCATAGCTGTTAAGAAGCAACAGAAAGTTGTCACAACCACAAACAAAACACTGTTTTCATCCAGATTTAATCAGTGTTCTCTCATGCAGAAAGTGTAAAAGAGCCAAATGATCATTATTGTTTTTAATCCCCATTCACCTTAGTGCTTAAATTGAATACTGTTAAGGTTTCTTGTGTTAATACTCAAAACGCTTTGGAGCAGTCAAAAAACGGTGTCGAACTAAACTCCTGACACATGCTGACATGGTTATTGTCTCCCCTTCCCCATCTGAAGATCCTGTTATTTCTGGTTCTGTTGAGCTACAGAATGATCAACATGATTCTTCTCCCACATTAGACATGCATGGTTCATAACAATGTTTGAGTAAAGCACTTGACAGTCAGCTGACACCAGAACTTGTGAATGTGCTGCTTTGTGCCACTGAGTGGCACTCAGGACTTACTTGTCCAGTGATTCACTCTGGCACACAATCACACCACTGATAGTCTCAAAACTCGCTATAATATGAAAGCTATCATTAGAACAGATTGTGGTTTTATTTATCTTTGTAACACAACATTTTACAACTCGAAACAGGGATATTTTGGTCATGCCTCTTGCTGCTGGTGACCTAAAGAGAACAGTTAGCACGAGGGTACTTGGTTTGATGCTTATTCATATCAGAAACAGCCAGAATAGTGTTGTAAGATTATTTTACAGCTGAATTTCCCCTCCGGACCCCTCGTCTATAGCACCTCGATAGGAACAGCAGAACGCGATTCATCTATTTTTCTCTTAATTGGTGTCGTTGGTCTGAAGCAAGTTTCAGCGTATATTTGGGTGATAAAATACCAAGAATGTACCCTTGACAAGGGCATGACTTCCTGAATTCCATCTACAACCCTCTGAAACAGCTGCATCTATGCCACTGCCACAGGGTGGGCAGTCAAGGGCAAACTCTCCAGCTGTTTGAACCTTGGTATATGCATGAATGTTTTTACACAAGTGCGATGTGCGGGGTGAATGTATACCTGCCCTTTACACTTGTTTGAGCAAAGTTAGAACTGTGGGATAGTGAATGTAACTTCTACTTCAGGACAACAGTCATCAAAATGGATTTGATAAGTTCCGGAATGAAGGAATCAATCAAACCAATATTTACTCAATCAACAGACTTTTGATTGTGAGTTGTAATGATTATCATCCCTGTTCTGCAGACAAATTCACATTTGTGGAGCCATGCCTGCTTTTTAGGGACAAAATTAAATGCTATTTTGTTTGATTGGATGTTGAGCTAGGCAGTGGGTAAGGTAAAAAAAAGCCTTTGTGTTTCACCTGTATTGCAGCAACTACAATTTTAAAACGATGGCTTAATTTGAAGTTGTCTGAAATGTGAGACCAAGTGTCAATAATGGAAAGATTAAGTTTTCAGGTACCCCGCTTAAAGTTTGAGTCAAATCATTGGGAAGACGAGCATTAAGTGGTAGTTTTTAAGATGAGCTGTCTTCATGAAATCAGAATTGAAAAAGGTGGTTTGGGGTGAACATAAGAACCAGAGAACTAAAGTTATATATATGTATAATGCAAGACTATTAGGGCTAAGGGTCTAATAATTGCAGTCCGTTATATGTGATTTTAAAGAATTTCCCCCAGGGATTGATAAAGTACTTCAGATTCTGATGTATATTGTATACATGTATAGTCTGATTTTCAAAATGAAGGCCTTCAAACAGCACCCTTCACAAAATGTTATTCATTGCCTATTTTACCGCCTCCTGTGAAAATAATTCAGCAGAAGTGACGATCTGTTGACCAGAGGCGGGTAAATCTCCACAGTTCCCCAATGAAATTACATTCTGAATTAATGTGTGTGTTGCTTCATTAAACTTTTTTTCTGAGGTCAAAAAACATGGACACACTTTGCATATGTGTGCAACAGATAATAGGAAACACATGGCTGAGCCAAGGTTAAGATTTGGAGGTTTTCTAGACAACAGCAAGAGTGAAGTGGATTGCAGGTTATACACGAGGCTTGTTCTGTCTTTGCTTGTGTGTAATCTATTAACAGGATTACCTCTGTGTGTTAGCATTGCTAAGGGAGAAAGATGCTAAGTCAGATGTGCACCTAATCCCTAATTTAAAGCCATACATCTGCACTCGATGTGATCTGCAATCATTCTACACATATTTCCACCAGAAGTGACTCTGTGCTTCACTCTGCTGAGGATGCACATTTGTTTTTTACACAGAAGCTGCATCACTTTGCACGGAGGAGATTGAAATACCGCCACAAGCAGCACAGTGAATATCTTAACTCGACGGGTTATATTTCACTTCATTCATTAAACATCACAACAAACCTGGTGTCACCTGGATAGAAATCAGAGGCTCCAAAGGGAGTTTGAGTTAGAGACTATGAATGTTTGCATTGGAGTAACAAAAACAAATGCTACAGTGTCAAATACATCAGCATCTAATGGAAATCCATTTTTTTGTAATTGTATGATAATCAGAAACCTTTTAGTTCTGATGTTTAAGCTCTTGGTAAGGGACTCAGAAAAGTATTGCATCAGTGGGAAGGCCACACAAATATAGAACCACCAACCCGTATGTGTGTGTTGGTGCTTTGTGGGAAGGACGGGCCGATCCGTTACAACGCAGGAAATATGAGTGTCAGAGACAGTTAGTAGTTATTTTGAAAACAGAAAAAAAGGAAGCGGGACGTGACAGCCTGTTGCGATGTGGAGACAGTTGGAGTAAGTCATCCTCGAGATGGGCTGTGAAAAAGGAGAAATGAGGCTATGCTTGCTCATCCAATATTTCTTTTCTACTCATGCAGTCAAAAAGACAGTTTTGTTATAGCTCCAATTCAACTGTAATTGTGTCTCACCCATACACACTCACTTGCAATAGCAGAGGAAAAACACACACTCGCTGGCATGTGTGATAAGTAGGTTTCATCTCTGAAAGTCATTTGGCATCCATAGCCTTTGGCCATCTAATGTATATTTTGTCTGTCACATGCCATATGTTGGAATCATCTTCTACATTTATGAATGAAAGGCACACTATTTATTCCATCAAATATTTTTGTTAGAGTTTGAATTACATTATGGCAGGGCGACTATGCCCCTTTTTTTCCCGAGCTCACTCTCACTCTATTAGCCGCTTTCTCTTATCTCAAACAAATTGAGCCTTACAAATACACTGCAATTTGATTTGCTATTTGATGTATTTTGAATAAAAATAGGCTGCAAGTATGAATACTAATTTTGATTGGCCAGTCAGCCAGCGTTGGGGGGTATTTGATTGGTTTATCTCTGGCAACTTTGAAAGGATTTATGGGATTTATTCAAATGTGATTTGAGGTAAATAGCTCTCATTCCATCTCAAAAGAGAGAGAGGGTGTATGTGTGTGCGAGTGCACGGCTTTTAAAATAATCTGAATTATTCAAATGTATGAATGTATAATTTTTAACATCAGAGAGGTTTGTTAATGCATGCAGGTAATGGAGGCTTCGGGATGTCATCGGAAATGACAAGGTTATGGGTGGAGAGCGCGGCGGTTCTTACGCGCAGTTCTGTGTGTGACAGACACATGCTGGGAGACTGATGAGTGTGGGGGTGGGCACATGTCATTGGGAAAGTGTGTATATTTATGTGTGCAAAAAAAACATATTCCATAAAATTTCTCAGGCGATGACTGTGTTTACCATGTGGTGAATCTAGAAGATGGGAGATAAACACCGCGCTTCTCTTCTTTTCGTAAAAACTTCACTGCACCCGTCGACTTTTTGTCTTAATGACCTTTAGACACTTTATATGTTTTTTGTGTCATGGAATTTTTTCATAATCGCTTCCGAACATCGTCCTGTTTCCAATATTTTGGACTTGTGCAGCTTTATTCATAGATGAAAGTCAGAGAGAGATCATGTCTTGCAATTGTGTGTGATTTTGTGACCAGACATGAGGCTCAGGCTGTGGGTTTTTCTTTTCCTTTTTTTTTTTTTTTATGTCTGGAGTTTGCATGTTCCTTTTGTGTTTTTCTGAGATTTGTTCAGATCTTTCAGCTTGCTCCCCTTGTCTAAAGACATGCTTGTTTATTTAAGAGGTGAACTTGACTGTATGTTGCCAGATTTCCATCCCTTTGACTCAAACTTAGATAAGGTGGCTTTTAGAAGATGAATAGATAGGAAGGTTTGGAGCCCAAAAATGTTAAACACTGAAGTCATTAAACATCTTTTCTTAAAGCTGCCTCCGAGTAAAGAGCAGCGGAATGGAAACACTTAATTGAAAAATGATTTAGTCTTGTATAAAATGGCTGATCACTATCATGTTCAGCTTAGCTGAGGTTTATCTCGTGAATCATCTCCAGATGACACATGTTACAGATGATGCAACATTCAGGCATATGTTTTGGAAATGTCAGGAGGTTAAGTATTTTCACAGGGGGAAGTTTGTGTTGCTTTATCTAGTACAGATCAGGACAAAAAATTTCCATGCCCCCATTGTCACATCATCTTATAAAGTCTGATTTTTGTTTTTCCCCTCTTCCAGTAAAAACCAACTCGACAGGACACTTCTCTTTTTTTTTAACCACAGGCTTCTTCTCCAGTGCTGCGGAGAACTGCTCGTCTCATGAGCAGCCTCCTGACTGCAGAGTATCTCACATGTACCCACATCAATAACCAATCACTGAGAGACTGGAAGAAACCTACAATTGCAGAGATTGTCTGTAGACTTCTAAACAGTGTGTTTCTCATTGGATTTGGGAAAGATGATCTTTTAAAAGGTCTTACTGCTGCCAGTAAAGATGCTGGCAGTACAATATAAACCTCTCAATACAAATACGAGACTCTGATTTATAAATATGCATCCTGACTTTGGGAACGTTGTGGTATCAGTTGCCGGAGTACAAAGGGAGAGAACTGGTTCTAAATTACATGTAAAAAGTAAAGAAACTTTTGCAAATTTTCTCTGCCAATTTCTATAAGTTTTATATCCAAGAAGGATTGTCACAACAGAAATAAGAATTCACGTTGATTACTGACATGGTTAATACAGTTTGACTTGATTTTGTAAACCTATAGAAATCTGTGATGGGAGGGACTCTTGTCTTTCTATGATTTGATGATGCATGCAAAAACCTTTGAAATGCAATTATAATTTAGATCCATTGTGTCTTACAGTGTTGCCATAGATCAAAAGTCGGGGTGTCAAAGCATAATTTCGTCTTCTTCTAGCATTTGTGTTAAGATAGATTTTCTTATTAGGATAATCCGCATTTTTCTCAAATTAAAGGCAAATTCACGAACTGAAATGCTTCAGGGTTTGCTGGTGGCTCTTCCTGGAAACATGGCGACGGTCCCCGAGAAGCATGACAAAAGATGAGGAGCCAATCAGATAGAGTGATGTGCCAGAGCCATGTGGTGAGGTAGCGAGGGAGAGAGAAGGAGAGAGAGAGCTCTATTTTTGTTGTGGCCTTGAAACCCCCACTGAGGCTGACGCCTTGTCATTTTAAACTGTCAGGAGAACGCTTTTGAAACGGCCCCGTCTGAAACAGGACGTGACGCTTCATAGATACAGACACACTGCTATCATTCCCACATGACACACTACATTAGTGTGTGACGAGAGCCTCAGCTATAACGACACCGCTTGAATTTTGGTCTCTTGCTAGAGTTGGCATAATGAAAACACACAACTGAAACCTATCACTTTTTTTTTTTTTTTTTCCTCCCCCCAGAAATGCCAGCTGGTGCTTTTCTCCCCTCTGTAAAAAATGTTTCATGTACCAGATTAACCTAAAAAGTGCTAAGCAACGCACATTGAATTTCACACAAAACCGACTGTGTGATTCGGCTTTTACTTGAACATCAGATTTTATTATTTTTTTTTTTTTTAAATAGGTTTGATATATAGGAAATATATGAACTAATAGATACCATGTGCTTTTTTTGGTTCCAACTCAACTGCTGGCTTCAGTGTTGAACACAGATATTAGTGGAAATGACACCGCTTAGGTTGTCGGCTCTGGGTGGATGACTTCGGACAGATAGACGGACAGATATGCGGTCTGGCTTGTTGGCTAGCTGCAACATCTGTGACAGTTGTCAGCTCCTGTTTACTTCTGTTACCGCGGCTACGTGACACACGGACAGACGAGGCTGCCAAAGTTTGCCAGGAATGATGCTCAACGGGCGAGGGAGGTCACTCAGGTTGTGTGGTCAGGTTCGGGTTTAGAGCGTACATTTGGATTGTATTACAGGGACTTAAAAAAAAAAAAAAAAAAAAACAAGTCCCTCACAGCACCATGAGAAAAGCGGTTGATTTTGGAAAATAGTGTAAGAAACGATGGAAAAAAGCACAGGTTTACATTGTCTACATTATATAGCACTGTTTACATCATCACATATTTTCCTGTATGGATTGGACTTGGACTGGAAACAGATGCATGCATGCATGCGTATGTGATGTAAACTTGCTATTTATCTTAGTAAGCTAGATGGAGGTAATATGATTAAAAATATACTTGGGCTAAAGGGACACAAGCAGAGCGACTGAAATATTGATAGGAGAAAATTGATCATAGATGAGTCACCAAAGTGCCGCCTATTGGAAAGAGCATGTGGAAAACTGCTGAGCTTGCAGGCGCAAACACAAATTTCCTGTGTGCGCAGGCAGTCGGATTCATTATCCTCTGGGAAAGCTCTTAGTGAGAAGCTAAAAATGGATTTTCTGAATCGCTTCCAGGCTGATAACTCGCTGATATTTTTCACACAGACAGAGGTTTCTCCACATGTGCTCACACTGAGAAATATAGTTTATGCTCCAACAACAGCTTTTTTTTTTTTTCCCTGCAATCTGGCTGTTGTGCTGCCAGCAAACTCGAGGCAGACTTCAGTCACTAACACGCACTAGAGTTCAAATGTATGTCACCACTACCGAAGCGATAACGAGCCTTTGTGTGTCTTTTAGTTTGCTATGGCTGTGCAGTTTTATTTATTAAACTCAACTTGGAACAATGCAAAGGATGCACAGGTATGTGGGTGAGTGTGGCCCTCTACAGCAGACCAAAAAATGTTCCACCAGGGGTCCGATTTTGGGATGTAAAAAGAAGACCTAATCCTGTCTAATTTGGCCCCAAAGGATCACAGTTTTACTAGTTGGTGACGTAATACAACTTTGACACTTAGAACTTAACAGATGGCAGCGGAGCCCGAGGTAGTGCAGCAGTGAAAGTTAACTCGTTGGTAGTGGTAAGCCATACTATGAGGCGGTCATCAAGGCTAAATCCTGCATTAGTCCAATGAAGTGACGGGCTTTTACCAGCATTAAAGTGGAATTAAATACTTTACGAAGAAAGAGTCGACCAAAAAAAAAAAAAAAAAAGGTTTTCCATTGTTCCACTTGGGGGAAATTATGGATTTGAATTCAGCCCATGGCATTCAAACCTGCAAACTAATTGTATGCTTCTTTAACCTCAAGGCTACATCAGACTCTAAAAAACTTTTTTCCTAATTTAAAGGTGTACATTTTACATTTTTGTTTTAATCACTTTTACATTTACAAGGTCATGCTACAAGCTGGATTGGACTCTGGCAGAATGATTTTGGCCCACATGCTCTATATTTCCCCTGCTGTAGGCCAGAACTGCCTAATTTACTCTGTCGCTGATCTTTGCAATAAAACACACATTAAAAAAAAAAAAAATTTACTTGTTGTTTATTGAAGATTATAGTCATTTTAATGGTTTTGCCTGAATGAGATCAATGTATTCAGCCTTTGAACTGAAATGTGTTTGACACTTCTGCTCTAGAAGATAAGGACTTTATTTGCAACCCAAATTTGAAATGAGAAGTGTTCAGAGAAGTGTGCTGAGAGCACGGTAGTATAAATCATTCAAAGTCAGCTACATCGACTCGCTCTATATTTCTTTACACAACACACGAGGTATTATTTTGTTTTTATGGTTTTTGGACATTTGACGGTGAAAAGGAACTATCACGGTCAGAGGGAAAAATCCTTAGTTTGTTGCTCTCTAATCAACCATGGTAATTTGATTCAGTTGATCTTTATCACAGTAAACACATTTGACTGGTGGGACACAGGTGTAATTAATAATAGTTGCATTAGATTCCCATGTTCCGGTCTCAGGGACTTGCGTTGTGGTGTGCTGGCTCAGCAACATCGAGCACTGACAGACCGACATGGAAAGAAGCCATTGTTGAACGTATTATTTCCATCTCTGCTTTTTTTTTTTTTTTTTACTGTGATTGCTATCAGAAGTAGGTATAAATGCTACAGAAGAAGCGCCGAGGAGATTATAGCTTTGACCCACACACAGCAATACAAACTCGCTTTCCTCCGTTTCACCTCTACACCTTGCTCAATATGCAGACATGATGCCAATTGTGTGTTGAAAAAGAGTCCTTTCCCCACTTCTTACCCCTCGCGCTGCGCTCAATATCAATTTGTCTGTTGCTCACAAAGTTCAGCTTGACTGTTGCGGTCCTTCCCCGCCTCCGTATTCTTGTTTGACCTCCTTTAATTCTCTCCCTGGGCCGGACAAAAAAAAAAAAAAAAAAAAAAAAAAAAAAAAAAAGACAAAACAGGGTGTTGTGTGTGCATGCGTGCGAGCGTGTGCTTGTGAGTGCGTGCGTGCGTGTGTGTGTGTCCCGTCTCGTCCTGTGATTTAGTGCCAAGCTGCTGGCAGAGGAGAGCAGTGAATAGGGGGCCCCTTTCACACACACACACACACACACACAGACACACAAACACACACACACACACACACACACAGTCGCTGCCAGACTGCAGGCCACCAACCGCACACCTGGCATGCTGCTATTATGTCACCAGTGTGCTGTGTGCACACTTCTGTGTGTGCGTGTGTGTGTATGTGTGTGTGTGATTGTGTAAGTCCAGCAGACGCCATCTGCTCTGTCCTCTGTGAACTTGTGTCCACACCTCTCCTCTCCCTGTGCCTCCTCACTATCTCCAAACCTTTTAAATCCTCCTACCACCACTCTATAGCTCAGTCCTGCTTTACGTGTGCGATATTGTTTCACACCTCAGTGCTACTTTAATATTTTATCCCGTGTAAAAACTCTAGTAAGCATGCAATATACATCAGGGTGTATACTCGGTGTCACTTATGACTGTAAGTCTAACTTCTGTCTTTCTTACCCTGCACCTCAATGTCTGCACTGCATGTTTCATGGAATCTACGACCCACATAGTATTGGATGAGGTGCAAAAAGCTATATCCAAATCATCAGTTTATTCTAACCTCAAAAAAGGTGGTTCTGTAGAGTTTCCACTCATTATACTAAAGATAATCTTGTATTTACAGTTTGCTGAAATGTTAGGTAAACACACTAAGTGCGCTCTGAGAAATAAACATCTGAATATGAGCTACAGAGCAACAGATGAAGAAATAACATCTTTTAAAGGTGTTGTTTTTGGCTGCTGAGAGATTTTTTTTTTTTTCTAATTTCAATTTCCCCACCCAAAAAAAACATCTTTCTTCCCTTTTCTCACTTCTTCCGCTCATTCATGACACGTTTTCTTCTCATCACACTCTCTCTCTCTCCAATCTGTCTCTGCTTTTTTTTTTTAATCTCTTCCTGCCTCTCACCTGAAGGTGCCTGTGCTACTGTATTTTAGCTGCTGTGGGGGAGGGGAGAGCACTTCCACCGTCCGTCAATAGGTGGCAGTAGGACACTTGGGTTAAATGCGAGAGCCATGTGCCCGGCTCACTGGCCTTGTTATTGTCTGCTTGGCTTTTCCACCACAGTATCTCACACACGCCCAGAGAGTCGGTTTGTGCCTGTTAAAATGGTTAACTGCTGTAAGTCCTCTG
>OMNM01043317.1:13697-23704 GCA_900302745.1 Parablennius parvicornis
TTCCTTTTTCTTTTTTTTTTTTTTTTTTTTTTTTTTTGCCCAATGCTTCTCATTATGCCTGTACTACACGGTTTTAGCTCACCTCCCCATTCTTTCCGTGTGTTGTAATAACTGTGATCGTTTTCCTAATCTCATCAGGAAATACAGTCTGCTCATTTTCCATTGCTGACACAACCTTGCTTCTTCCGGTTTCAATCAGGTGCTTTATGACACTCTCTGGTTTCACAGGTCCCACAACCAACGAAAGACCAGACATTTTCATTGTTCATTCTCTCAGAAAGTTAAAGTTGTGTAAAATTAAATCTGACTAAATATACTCTATGCGTGAGAGGAAAATCTCTACACTTCTGCTTTCATCAGCTACATCCGTGTCATTGAGGGACACATTAACAAACATATTCGACTTATGCAATGTAAAGCTGACCACAGTCAGTGTCTGGTGGTGAGCACACAAAGCAGTGGTACAACTCCCAGTCTCTGTGAAACTACCAGCAAAATGGAGCAGGAAGTGGACGTGAGAGAGGTTTTGAATGTTTTTTTGCGGGCATATTTGTGCATGTGCAAACAAATCAGCCCGAGCACAAACTGACACACAGCTTGGTACTGGCGCGCTGTAGCGTGAGCATATTTCTGCGTGTTTGTTGTTGTGTGTGTGCACGGCTCAGCTCCCCGTGGTATGCAGCAGAGCAGGTTCACCGGTGTCACACAGTGAAGAGGAGGTGGAAGAGAAGAGGAGGAGAGGCGAGAGAGCCCCACCTCCTCATCCTCTTCCTCTTAAATCCCCGGGACGTCCCTTTAAGAGAAACTTTACCGCCACGCTGCCACCTAAAGGACGTCACGACCTCAGACGTGATGTCCTGCTGCTTCTGCACCCGAGCAGGCGTCACTATCATAATGAATGAAATCTGTTCTAATTGAAATACTCTTCTACTTAAATTCGATTTAAAAGGGTTTTAAATCAGCTTTTCTATGAATCAGGACAGCTGCATTTGCATGAAGTGAACACAGCGTTCTGAACATCTCACCAGACCAGTCTGAACATACACATCTCCAGACATTGCTGTCTTGCATTAGCTGCCATGCATTCACCGCCTGAAGCGCAGTCCGGACTCGTCTCTCCTTCCTGTCTCTCATTTCTGTTTTCTCTTGCCGGTTCCCATGTGGCTTATTTCCAGCTGAAGAACCTTTGCAGCCGGGTTTATTATTTTTCAGCTGCCGGCTGTACAGATAAGACCGTCAGTGATTCTGCTCTGTGGAAATGTCAGCGCCGCTCCGCATCCTTTTCCCCCTTTTCCGTGTCCATTAACTGCCGCTCTGATAGAGTGAATTAAGAGCTGCAGTCGGAAGTGTTAATTGGCTGCTGCTATGTTAGCGTAGCCTCTGGCCCGGAGCCTCGGTCTCATGATGGCTGCTCGCGTGTCGAAGTTATCTCATGTGATCGCAGCTACAATGTCTGCTCAGACCTGTAACCAGCTGTAAACTAGCCGCCCTTCTCAGACATCTCTATTCTACGTATTTGTTATCAAGGGCCTGAGTCTGATTAGGTGGTGTCCCGACGCGTTTCACTTTTACCCGCGCTTGGTTCCATGCGGTGGAAACCCCGTCGTCTGTGCACACACAGGGACCGTCTGTCCGCTCGCTGACCTTTCCTTTTAAAGCAGTGTCCTGTCAGAAGGAAGCGGCTCCCTCGGAGCGAGAGGTCAACCTCCTAATGTCCCACTGTGGTTTTCGAGGTTTTCCAGCTCAGTATTGATTAGCTGGTCAATCTGTTCACACCAGATGTCCAGCGCCAGCTGCTCAGGAATATACAGCTATAATCAACCCAGTCAGGAGACTCGCGGTGCATTTTTAATAAGCCAATCTGGACGCAACGACTTAAGAGGTGTCTTTATTTTGGAGGATTTCTCTTGACTTAGCTTCAAGATTAGCATCTATTTGATCTATTTATTTACTTATTTTAAAGCAAACGGCAAAACATCAGGTCAGAAAGTTCATCACAAATGTTATTGTTGCCGCAAAGAAAAGTTCACAAAGCACATCTGGACACATTTGATCACGTCATTACTTAAACCCTGTCTCTTTAATGAAACAAAGTTATTTCAGTACGTGATCATGCAGCTACACGAGGAGAGTATGGTTTTGTGTCTGGTTTCCTGACGGCCGATTGACTACCAAGACTTCCTCTTTGGTAGATGTACGAATCACATGTTCACGCTGCGACATGACACAGGAAGACCACAGAGCAGTGTCGCACGCCGCCGAAGGGAGACGACCAGCAGCCGTCCACGTTTCAATATTTGACAAATATTATGGCGATCACTCGCCTGAGGAGGAGTTTTTTCCGAGCCATCTCGCTGCACGGAGAGGACGATGTGTTTGCTAGTTGCTCACCTCCGGAGGTAAAATCTTTTTTACTGTTTTTTTTTTTTTTTTTTTTATTACTCATTCCAACTTTTTCTCTGTCTTAAAATTCCCATGCAAAATTGATGCAAAACAGTGTCGTGATGTATATGTCTGTGGTGCCATGTTGACTTGCACTGCACCTTTCCCTCCTCCCCGTCCCGTTTATTGGATTCTTGCTGGAACCTCCAGCTGTGCGGTGGGCTCGTGCATATTTCATCCCTATTGATCCCCTCGCAATAAAAACATCACAGAGCCAGTGTTGGGACGCCTCAGGGGGGCCGGCATTATTTATGACTTTCTCCCTCTCTCTCTCTCTGTCTCTCTCTCTCTCTCTCTCGTCGCTCTGCAGCCAGGCAGCTTCTTTGTAATGCCAGCATGAAATAATCATGACAAGCAGTCCATTGACTGGATCGGTTCTGCATCTGGTTGCTGTGTCATTGGGAGTCGGGGACGCTCTCCTTCAACTCGACAAACTTTTTTTTTCTTCTTTTTTTTTTTTTCTGGTTGAAAGTTATCTCTCAAATCCTAAATGTCACTTGCAGAATTGACAGTTAGAAAGACTCTCCCTTAATTGTTTTTGTGTTTGGTTGGTCAGGTTTCCTCTCCAGTCAAACAGGAATATTTCTGCCGTGTATCAGCAATGATTACCTCTGCTGACAGAGCCCAGTGTGAAAATTAATACGCTATTGAGTTTTAGTCTTAAAACAAGTCTTATCATTTCATCTGTTTTCAGTTGTTTGTTGTTTTTAAGTTGTGCATGAGTTTGCAGGCTTGGTGGACAGTGTTTACATTGTTGTTAATCCAATAGGCTCCTTTTCTGGCACGAAAGACAACTTTTACCAGTCTGGTCTCGATGAATTTGTTGTTTTAACTTACATGGAGTAGTAATTCGTACCCTCATCTAACAGCGGGTGAAAGAGCAGAATAGAATAGTTTTAATGGTGTGAAATTATATACCAAACGGAAGCAAAAAGTGTAAAAATATAGTGTTGGCTTAGGACTATTTCTGTGCAGAGTTTTATAAAATGTCAACATCAAATAAGACAGGATAAAAATGAAATGAGCAATAAATGTTAATATGTCCAAAGCTTAACACTCACTCGTGTGAGCATGGAAGATGTGAATTGACAGAAAAACATAAACCCTGTTTACAAATGAAAGTGCATGTCTCTGGATGGTGGGACGCAGAGGCCCAAGAAGAACATGCACCCTCTGTACCTGCAAGATATGATTGTTAACTCTCATTAATTTAGATGGAGATTTTTTTTTTTTTTTTTTTTTTTTTAAGTCTGGAAATATAATCTTTGTAATTGTCCATGTCGTGTTGTGGGGGATTTAGGGAGTTGACTCTGTTTACAGCTGTCTGAATGAACACAGTTCACCTCCTTCAGTCAGTTTTAGTTCCTGATTTCCTCCTGAAACACACATTTGGGCCACTCAGTTATATAAGAGTGGCAGTTTCCTTCCTCTATCGACCTCCTTTCACTTCATTCATTAATCTGTTACTCTCCGGCCGGCCACGGTCGCCCGTCACTTTGAATCGTTATTTTTCTCACGACCTTCCAGCCGTCGGGTTTGTTCTCCAGCACAGCCGAGCGCGTGTCGAGTGTGTAGAGTAAACCGTAAGCGGGCCGGGAAGGTGAAGTGATTGATCCCACGTGCAGCTGGATAGGAACACGATGTTCACGGCGTGATGGGGAGGTGGTGAGACGTTTGATCTGCACTCTGTTTTTAAGATGTTTCACATCCAAGTGTCCGCCACCTGGCGATTTACACCGAGAGCTGCCGGTTTCTCACGCCTTGGCCTCTCGCCTCTCTGTTTGGGAACTTTTACGTAACATCCTATGGATCTCACTCGCCGATGACTCACGCTTTGATCTGTGCTCATCCTCAGACGGTGTCCTCGTCGGGCCAAGGCCGCTCCGACTCACCCGTCTACACAAACCTCCAGGAGCTGAAGATCACCAACACCAACCAGCCGCCGCTGCCCTCCGGCTCCCCGCTGCACGTGCACGGAGACTGGGAGACCTTCAAGGACCAGAACGGCAGGCACTACTACTACAACCGCTCCACGCAGGAGAGGACCTGGAAGCCCCCGCGGACCAGGGACGCCAGCATCGGACACTCCCGAGGAGACAGCCACAGCACCTCAGAGAGCACCGAGGTAAAACTAACCGAGGCGACACCCCATAGATGCATGGCGGACAGGTTTAGCTCTGTTTCAAGGTGGGATGAGGTTTTATTCATCATGTATGAGGAGATTCAGGCATCACAGGAACACCACTTTGCACAAGGATTGAGAAAAATTGAATGTATGAACAGACACCTGTTTGTCCGTCCAATTAGGGGAAACTTTTTTGACATGTCATCCTTGCACACTACGGTTCTATTCACTAGTTTTTCTGCACATATACGATTAGATGGAGAATAATAAAGCATGCATTCACTACCCATCACTCCACTATAAGGGTCTGCGTCGCAATATTAATAATATAAACTTTATTTGTATAGCACTTTTCTAAACATGGTTACAAAGTGCTTTTACATCAAAACCACAATATAATTTACAATAATAAAATACAGGAATCAGAAAAAGAGCAACAACAAAAGAACTCCAGTTTATAAAAGCCAAGCAATAAAAATGAGTTGTACAATTGAAAAGCACCTCCTGTCATCTGCACCTGATACTTTACAATTATGAAAATGACAATAAACACTGTTTTCAGCACTTGTCTAATGCCTTCTTAACGCTTCAGCACTCATCCGTTCACACCATGGTGGCAGATATCATGGAGATTGTTGGGTGCATTTCATATGTTTGACACTCAACTCCTAACATAGTGTGCATTTATATACATAATTCACGCATGAGCACCATAAAAGTATTTTTTTTAATAACCACATAATAGTTAAAGTCAAATTTGTGTCTCAAAAACACACTAAAACACTTATTTGTACATCCTGTGTTGATGTCGAAGCATCGTGACTCAGTGCCAAACATCAAATCCATAACAATTACTGCGTGACAGCCCTTTGATCAGTTACTGAGTCCGCGGTCTCATAAACAATATGCGTCATTGCAGACATGCAAAATTGCTCCTCCAGCCCTCACAGATTGGTTAGATTTGAATTATCAGACAAAATAGATCTCTGAGAAAATGAACAATGTTGTTGTTGTTCTTTCCAATACACACAGGTTAATTATGCCGCAGCCCCAAAATGATTTATTCCCCACGAGTAAAAAATAAACAAAACACAAGACATGCAGCTTTTCTTTGTTTGGAAATTGCAGGAGTCAGTATTCATTTTTATTAAATTGGCTGTAGCTGATCAGCAGGAAATGACTTTTTTTTCCCCACCCCCCCACCATCAGACGTCCTCAGTGACATAACACATTAGACCAAATGTACCAGGACTCCTCTGAGGTTGAGTCATCCAGTTTCATTGAAGAGCTGCAGCACAATGCCACCTACAGGCCAAAAGCAGTCACTGTTATTTCTCCTGTCTCTGTGTTCCGGCTGCAGGTGTTTTAGACTTCTCTGTCCAAAATGAAGCATGAACGCGAGGTGGTGGCTTCTGGCTCTTTGTACTGTGTTATTACTGATGTGGGGGAAGTTTTCTGGTGATTTATTGGTTTTGGGTGCTCGACCTGTCTTTCCTGCTCCTTGACTTCATGGTGAAAAATGTCCTCTGTCTGTTCCTCTCTTTTCCTTCTCTCTCTCCCTCTTCACATCCGTGGTAGAGCACACCTCTCTCGCTCTCGCCATCCTTCCTCCCCTTCCTCTCGCTCTCCATCGGCCGGCTGCAGCCTCTGTCGTCGGAGGACACGTGCTTCAGTACCTACTCTAGCCAGTCAGACAGTCAGTATGGCTCGCCGCCGCGCGGCTGGTCCGAGGAGATGGACGAGCACGGCCACACGCTGTACGTCAGCGACTATACTAACGAGAAGGTACCGGCTGCACGCGGCTCTCCCGCTCTTGTCCTCACTGGCCTTCCCGCTCAGTCTCCTGTCAGTGGGTGATCGCTAACAGTCGAAAACTAACTTCAATCAGTGGAAATTTGTTTTAACTTTCCCCTTTGAACAGATATGAATACAGGTGCATCTCCAAAATGGAATATACTGTTTACTAACACACAAAATACACTTGATTTGGATTTTTAAAAGCTGACGTTGTTCAGTGTGCCTCTGGATTGTGAGACTAAGACTCTTCTCCAGAATTGGATGAAGATGGATGCATTAAAAAAAAAAAACAACCTCCTTTCCCTATTAAATCCAAACAGTAAAACATCTGTTTTGGAATTATTTTGTACAATATAATTATGGCACTACTCAGTTCTTTTTTGAGATGCACCTGTACATGGTCTCAAACTTGAATTCCTTCATTGTTTTCACTTTAAATCTAGTTCTATTGTCTTGGGACTCACACGGCTGACTGTGGCTGCTCTCTGGTCTGTCACAGTGGTTAAAACACGTTGATGAGCAGGGAAGACCTTATTACTACAGTGCAGACGGCTCCAGGTCAGAATGGGAGCTGCCCAAGGTAAGACCGTAGAGAGGATATTATATATGTATGTATTTGTATATCACCGTATCTTCTCAGTTTGGTGCTGTTGTGGCGGCGCAGCTGGGCAAACTGTAGCTCAAAGTGACAGTTGTGACAACTCCAGCACTGTAAAAACGGCGTGTTGCGACAGAAAAACCAAAACATTTCAAACCACTTAATGACACAGTGGTGTCTGACAGCTCATCCATCAACACAAAGAGACGACTCGCATTCCCATTTAACGACATGGGTTCGTTTTTGCGTTTACTGCTGCTTCAATAATGATCTTTATTGATGCATTTATTGTCGTGCTTCTGTTGATTTTTGTGTTTTAGCTGCGTGAGAGCATTCCAGAGCCCCGTTATGTTTCACTGCTTTATAGAACCCCACACAAGAACTCATTTGACAGTGAGCTTAAAAATTGGATGAGCGCCTCCGTTATTGAGTAGCTAAAAGGTTCAAAATGTTAACTTTTATGATAAAAACTTCAGATTTAACATTATTTTAGCATTTAAATACAATAATTTAAATATGAAGCGCTTATTCCCTACAACTCAAGTGAATCTATGGCTTGTTTCATTGACATTTTGTGATGCAACAACACTGAAAACAGACTGGCAGAATAATGCACACACATTGTTGTAATCCACATTACATTCTTGCCATACATAGTTGGAAGTGGATTTGTCAAAGTTAAGAGGGTATAGACGGCAAATGACGAAGCGTTTCCTCCCTCCAGTACACCCTCTCCCCTCCCCAGCCGTCGGGAGACGCTCCAAAGAGCCGCAGTCTGGACAGGAAGCACACCGATCCCATCGTGTTGACCAAGTGGAGGCACAGCGCCTACGTCCAAGAGCCCAACGACAAGGTCTGACCCTGCCCCCTGATCTGCAGTATGGCTATAGATGTTTCTGTTTAAAAAACCCTACATGTAATAACCGCGAGTCTAAGCTTTCAAACACTTGCAGCTGTTAATTGTTGTGTTCACCTGCGAAATGTCCGGACGAGTCCAGAGTTTCAGTTGTAGACCGTTTGCTTTGCAGCGACCGCTAAAAGCCAGGCGTTTCTTCTCTGAGCGCCGTCACCCCTACAAACACCAAGTCAGTAGAGTGCCAGACCTTTTTTATTATTTAATTTTTTTTTTTTTAATCCAATCTGACCACCTGATCAGCTTGCATGAGAATAATTCAAAGTCATAAATACAGATGAAGTTGATCAAGCTTGTTCACTTCCAATCACAAACCAATGAGAGTTACCTCCAATGTTCAATGACTCATACAAAAAAATATCAATGACACCGAAATATGAAATAGTTTTGAGTTGCATGAGTCTCGGGAGAGTACCTGACCTGCATCCACTTCTTAATTAATAATCCCTCTGTGCCTCCAGAACACGCTCCGCAGCGTCGTGACCTCTCCAGTAATTGCAGCACACTCTTCCAGCTGCCTGTGTTTTCTTAAACCTTGCATCGTTTTTCTCATTAACCTTCTTTTGTTGACCCCCGTGTGACACTGTTTGTTTTGTCATTCCTCTGTCTTCACCTTTTAGGACGCTCACCTGGCCCCCAAGCCCCCCTCTCCCGACTCTGACTCCTGCCCTTCATCTCCCAAGCCCCCCGCCTCTGTTAGTACTCACCACTAACCTCACCTCTTAACTCACACCTGTTACTCACACAACCTGCACAGGGATGAAAACAGTAACTTAAAAATGATTTTTTTTTAATTTTAACTTAAAAGTACAATTGGGAAGAGAACCAAACACTGAGCCTGTGTAGGAAGTCTGATTACGGTCATGGTTTAGAATTATTGCTTTGCCTTGAATGAAAAATGTTGGCACATTTGTTCTTTTTTGTCTCCACGTACCGGGATTTTAAAAGAGTCAGTAGTGTTTTAGTTTATGTCCATTTTAATCGTGTTTACTGTAGAAAACACAATTTATATCTTCATTGTCTTTTTAAAAAACTTTTTTCCCCCCCAAAAATGAGTGACTTGTTAAATTAAGCACCTGTAGTCTCACTCTCGTTTAAGCTGTTTTTGTTGAAGCTGCTCCTTGTTTTCTCACATGATCCAGCTGCGGTTTGTCAAACACACTTTGCCTGTTTGATGAGTTTGTGATGTGAGTTTTTTCCATGTGAAAGCAAAAATACTGATGATTTCTTTATTCTTCTGTTTTTTTTCTTCTGTTTTGTTTTTTCTTCCCTCTGTAGCCGTCTGAGAAGTGTGGCATTCTCAACGTGACAAAGATTACAGAGAACGGGAAGAAAGTCAGGTGGGTGGGAACGACTCGTCCATATTCTGTCCTACTCTATCCAACGTGACATCACGAGGGGTCTATCAGCTAACAGCCACATGTCTTGGGAGTTTTTGGGTCACTTGTTGGTTTGAAACCCTTATATGAATTATCATTATTATTATTATTGTTATATGGGAGAACAACAGAGGGATCACCCAAACTACATAGAGAAATGCCCCGAAATGTATTTTCTCACCGTGAGAGCGTTAAATGCTAAACTGGAGAGAGACGCATGTGGCTCTTTAACTCCTCTGTAAAGGTTCTATAAAAATAACTGAAAATGAATTATATATATAAAAAACAGTTTATCTTATTTGCATATTGTGCTATTTAACAAAATAACTGTTATCGTCTGGCTAAAAATGGCGGAGAAATGTCAGAGCAATTAAACTGGATAAAAATTTAACAACAAAAGCAGAAAGGTTGAAAAAAAAAACCAGAAACAACTAAAATGCATCAAATCAGCACCAAAAAAAAAAAAAAAAAAAGACAAAATTTCCAAAAGAGTCAACATGTTAACTGACAAAACTAAGTTTTGACATTACATTCGACTTTTCAAGAATGTTCACATTTTCTGATTCGCACCTGCACACAAGCAGCCTCCACAGATTCACATTCTTTTTTTTTTTTTTTTTTTTCCCTGTGTGGACGAACATAATGTGTTTCATGTTTTCATTCAAGTCCACTGAGCAGAGAGGCAGAGTGACTTCTGTCACAGCTGTGAAAGCTCTTTCATTGATTTCTTCTGCCCACATTTCAGATTAGGTG
>OMNM01043324.1:8237-18737 GCA_900302745.1 Parablennius parvicornis
CTGCTCGGGCTACCCAGCGGCTTCCGTGGGGTCGATTCCTCGCGGCCTTCGGCACTCTGTCGCCGCGGCGTCGTCTGGAACACGTTGGAGGTCTGAAAGGTTGAGATGAAAAAGTAAAGAGCACCGTCAGTCACTTGAATGTGTCAGGAGTTAATTTGGTTTTGAGTTCCTCCTCACCTGCCTCTCTCCGGGTGGGCTGCCCTCGTTTTTCACCGGGCGGCTGCCAAGAACACTTAAGTTCGCACTTCCATGTGACTTTAAAACTGGACAAAAATAAACAAAGAATGAAAGACAAAAAGAGGTTAGCAACAACTCTTTTAAAAATAGCACAGCTGTTGCATTCTGCAAGCAAACGGCTCATATCGTCATTCTTGTGATCTGTCATCCTGACCTCAAAGGAAGATGCACAAAATAGTTTTATCCAATTATTTATGCAAGATAAGAGACATTGAAGTGAAGATAATTGTGTATCCACCAACACAAGTTGGATGATGATAAAAGTAAACGTACCAAAAGTTGTTTTGTTTAAAAAAAAAAACTCATGTCTTGATGGTTCATTCTCCTCGAGCTGTCAACACCCAACATTTAACTCTTCTTATTTCCTTAAAGGAACATATACTGGATTTCCTAGTGACTTAATGCTGCGCGGATCAATCTTCGTCATAAATATGCGTTTGAGGTGTTGAGTTGTTCCTGTTTGAGCCCAAGTTTTCAAATTTGACCTTAAAAAGTTTTTAGTAAAAACTTTCTACCATTTCTCATTTAAACTGCTGCCACACCTCTTTCAAAATTAAAGTGTTGTACTAGAGCTCTGTTAGATTGATTAATGCAGCGTGTTGCTGTGTCACATGACCAATACAAATATGGGAAACAAACAGTCGAGCCTCCATCAGTTCTGCCTACCTGGAAGCCACTTCCTCCTTCTAATGAACGTTTAGAGATGAGATGAATATAATGACAACTTCCATTCAAGGTTAAAAGTAACTTTTCAAATTGAAAGCATAACACAATATCATGATTATTATTTTTTGTCCATTTTGCTGATTCCTTTTCTACTTGATATTATGAGGCCAAACCAACATGATCTGGCCTTGTTTCAGTCCCAAGTCATTCGCTTTCACGATTCCCCACTCTGCCTATTTTAATGTATATGTTACATCAGACATAAAATATAATAGTGCCATTAGGTTAAACACTTTGTGTCTGTGTATATTTGTGCTGTTGTCACAAAGTTGATTGGCTCACATTTGATTACAAATGAATGCAGAAAAACTAACAACTTCCAAAGTTTTTACACTTTTGTCACATTTAACCCCGAAACATATTGAATGAGCATTGTGTTTGCATTTGAAGGCGTCAATAATGATTCGTGTGTACATGCCTGCCAGGTGTGACCTATGATCTGCAGCAACTCAACTCAGAAAATGAATCAGAATGATCAAAGTGAGTGGACATGAAATGTTCTTTTCTTTTTCTTGTGAAATGAGAAGCAGTGCACACACACCTGCTTTTCCCTGCTTGAGCTTCTCCAGGTATTCCTTGGTCTTCTGTGTGAGAGAAGGATTCATCTTATCCAAGACGATCACACTGTGGTCCTTCAGAGTCAGCATGATCCGGTTTGGATACTGGGTGATGAGCTTCACATTCTGGTTTAGCTGAAGACGACAAAACAAGTCGTTATCGTTACAAACTTCGTCTTCTTTAGGGTTTTTTTCCCCCTCATGTTTAATATTTCCATACAGTGAATTATGATGTTTTACCCCTAGTGGCAATATACTGTATTAAATAATAATACACACAAAGCATGTCTGCTAATGAAATTCAATATTAGAAACTTTTCTTCAAGTCTACAATAAAACATAATTGTTTAAATTACTATAATACTACTATACACTATATACTATATTTTAACAGCACACACTTGGAAAAAGAGATTGTTAATCAAATGTGGTTTCTCCAGGTGAAATAAAAAGCAAGCAAACAATTATACTTCTTTGTACGATGTCCTCGTTGAACTTGCTCTTTTGTTTGTCAGGTTGTGGCTTCATCTGTGATACCTAGCACTTCAGAAACTACCATTTATGAAATTTTATGAAGCTGCCATTAAAAATCACACAGTCCATTATTGCATGGTTTTTTGCATTTTGGTTTTAAAAAGTTACACAAAGTGGCCACACAGCAACATTTTGACAACAACGTCCATCTATATGGAAACAGCAGAACTGCTGAAAACGATGTTTTCATGTTGGGCAACAAGTTGATGCCATGTTTTTTTTTTAAAGAAACCACACACGCACGCAGATAATAATGTTCTAAACATTGACAATAACAGAAGACGGACAGTTGTATGGACAGACGACACAGCTGGATTGTTATTCCAGATGACTCATCTATAAAACTACCAAGACAAAAGAGAATAAGAACACTATAAAATATGTGCAGAAAAAACTATTTCATATGGCTGCGGTGCACGTGGGCAGGTGCAGCACTTCCTTTTTCAAAAAAGCTTCACCTTGGGAGCAGTTTTCAAAAAGTTGCCCAAACAACAATGGCTCTGACCACTCGACAGACACTTGAAACACAACGACAGTGTAAACAGGACCTGAATGCCAAACTTCTCACGCATTCATGTTTTGATACACAAGATTAATTCCTTAGTTAATCTGTGCTGCGGAGATGGATTTGACTAGCACCTGCTCTTGGTTTGTGAAGGTTTTTAATTCCGAAGTTCCTCCAAGAACAACCCTCCATGTTAATACAGTAAATCATGATTAATGACCCAACGCTTCTACCTGCTAAGCTTGCTGACCTACATAAAACGGTGCTAAATTAGGACACAACACGGAAACACTGGTTTACTAAGAAAGCGTGAACAAAATATATACAAAACCACAAAGTACCTGGAAAGTTTTAGCAGCTCCACCGCAGTTGAATCTAATGCACAGGTTTACTTTGTTGTCCTTCTCCAGAATCTCAAAAGTTCCCTCTTTCCACCTGGTGGTGCCCAGGTCTATGCTGTTGAGACGGATCCTCACAGTGCCTCCGCTGGAGAGTTTGGGCACTGCGGTCGCCATGGCTTTCTTTCCTGTCAATGCAATGTGGAGAGGCTGGGACTTGTGATCAAACAAATCCTAAACCGGAGAAAAATGTATTCATTAAGAGACTGCAATTACAGTTTTATGAAAAGTAAACATAGAATACTATATTTAATGTGCTGTGAATGTCCAACACTCTGGAAATGAGATTGCAATGTGGTTGCTGTCACTTTGTTAGAAGTGAACTTTATTGTCAATTCTTCTGTACATATAAGACACGCAGTGTAATAGAGATTTCGTCTCTCTTGCCATTCTACAATGTCAAAATATATACACCAAAAGAAAAAAGAAAGAATACTGTACAAACAAAATATATGACCCATGATAGAATAAAAAAAAGGAAAATGGAGAATGTAGGCAAGAAAAACAGTGCAACAAGATTTTAAAATAGAAGTTCAAAAATTAATGTGCAATAACAATACACCCTTGAAATGTGCACCACACACACAAAATGCGCAATATACAATTTAATTAAAACCTGAAATGTACAACATACCCATTAAATGTGCACTATAGCTCTGAAATGTGCAATATATAATACAGTTTACTGAAATGTGCAACGAAGCTCTGAAATGTCAAGTATATAACACAATTAACCCTTAAAAAATGCATTATAATACAACTTACAGCTGAAACGTGCACTATCCCCGAAATGTGGAACACATAATAAAGTGTAGCCTCAGAATAGCTGATTGTGCATGGATGACAGGTGCACAAGACCTCAGAGAGGTCAGACGATCAGTGGGACTTGAAGCAGTGTCAGTATCGTATACAATATTGTAACCGTGGTTAATGAATAGACGGGAAGAAGAAATAGAACTGTATAAAATCGCCTTTTCACATAGTTTGGGTTGCTGTTTTGCTCCAACACGCTACACACAGTCGTCATGCTATTAAAAGTCACAACAAACTTCCAAGTTCGACAAAATCCCAACAATACGCGTATTGGCGCAGCAGATAGCAGCACAGAAACCTTAACACAACCGGATTATCGTTAAATAAACTGCCAAAACCAGGCGATTAGTTGGCTAACGATACTACTGACAGCCAGTGTTTGCTAACTAGCCTGATGGAGATTTTGTCTGGCCGCAGCAGCACAGATGAAGCGGGGGCGCACTGACAACCAGCCGCTCGCGGAGATTCGAGCTAAAGTCCACGATACCCGGGAGAAACGAGAGGGTCACACGGACGTCCGGAACCGGAGAAGTTAGAAGGCGAGTTAGACAGGGACGTGCAGGACGCGGGTAATGTCGTCTCCTCCTCTGAATGGATGCAGGAGGCCGACGTTAGCATCTCGGCTAGCGGGAGCGAGCTAACAGGCTAATTTGCCTGATTGTAATTTGGGGATGAAAAAACATGCCGCGGCTCGATTTCACCGCGCGGCTCCTCACCTTTCCGTGACAAGGGCCGATCTTCGGACTCCTAATAGAGCTTGCAGCTTGTGTAGGTCCTCCGGGGACAGAATGTCAGCTTTGCCGGCATCCAGACGCTCTCCGGTATTTATGTTGTTGACAGGAGCCGCACACGGACGCCTCGCGACGCTGCGCGATGATGGCGGGAATGTGAACATTTACCACGGAAATGACGGGCGAGACTTTACAATCCATTTCTCGCGATATCGACATGAGCGTATATATAAGCTAGCACCGTTGCCCCGTCAATCAGAAAGTCGCTCGGAGACCATACATTTTTTTAAGAATGTTTTCCACGGTTGTTCGCTTAGAGATGAGATAGACAACTTATTTCTCTGCTTTTGTGGACTGTGTTCTCTTCGACGCTGGGTAGTTGTTGCAGTCGATAACCTTGCGTCCAGGATTTAAATTCTGCCTTAAGTGGCTAACTCGGGTTAGCTTCCTGTGCTGTGTGTTTGTTTTGCTCACTTTGGTTAAACCGCCGAACAGTTAGTTCACTCCTTCAAACTGTAGTTGGTTCAAGTATTTTTTAACAACACGTGGACAACCAGAACGAGCTCCGGATAATGCTGGCCACAGGAGCGGTGAGTAAATGATACCACTAAATACTGCTTCGACCTTTCCAGGCGTCTTCACATGCAATCCCCGCTTTGTATCCGTTTAGCGACGCCGGCTAACTCAAGACGTTTCTCTTTCAGATTTATTGGTTCTGTTCAGATTGGGAGAGTCAATTGATCACATGGAGCCATAGCTCAAATCATTCCCCCTACATTCATCTAGACTTGTTTGATCTCCACCACAGCCTCAATGAGTTTGTACTTGAACTACACTGAGTCGCAACTTCTAATCAAGTCACTATGTAAAGAGCTTTGGCAGTCTGTGGTCATCTGTAAAGATTCAAGGAATCACGGCAACCCAAACGTGAAGAGTCAGGTCATTAAATGATCCAATTGAGTTTCTATAATTATGTAGAAGTGAACTCAAGTTGGTTGTGCAGGAGCTAACCATCCATATACAGACCACCTTGGTTGCCATGGGTGCTGGAGCCATTCTCAGGCCACTCTGGACAGGTCAAGAGTCCATCACAGGACAAACACTGAGACAGATGACAGCATTCACAGTCACCAATTAAGCTCTCATGCATGTTTTTGGAAACTGGAATAAAAGGAGAAAACCAATGCACACCAGGGGAACACATGTAGATGCCACACACTAAGGCCTCGCCTTGCATTTGAGGCCAGACTTTGTTGCTGAGAGGCCAGAGTGTTATCCACTGCTCCACTGTGCTGCCCAAGTGCAACTAAACTGCTATTAACAATAGTATATTAAGTGTACAGAAAGCTTCAATGACTGCAAAGTTACTCAAAACAATGCCATAAATTCAAGACGGCAATCCCACTTATTAATCTGCTACTCACCCACTTATCAGACTGTTGTCCGATGCTTTAATCATTTTGAATTGGATGTGCTGAGGCAAGGAAACAAAGAAGCAGAATAACGTAATCACTGAACACTCAAAGTATGGTCTTTATCAAAACGTTGTGCTTGCTCACGACCGGGAGATTTTTATTTGCACATGTGACATTGGCTTGCTTGTAGATACTGGTTTGAGGGTTTTGTTTTGTTTTTCTCCAACAATTTGTGGTACTTTTCAATGATTAAAGACCAGAATGAAAAAATAATTACTTTTGATTAAAGCTATTTGTGTCAAGGGGTCTCTCTTGGCTTTTTGCAATTCCATATAAATTAGTTAGCCCAAAGTATCATAATCTACACTGATTTATAAAATTGTAAATAAGCTGAACCCTTACATTTTTGTGACTGCAGTTGTCCTGAAACATGTATGATGTATGAATGCACACTTGGTGATAGCATGATCACAAAATGTGCAGAGTCCTACTCAGAACAGTACCGATCAACGTCTTTGTGAACTAATCTCCTACGATTCCATCCAGGACATTTGTTGACTGATGTGCTCCTTTTCTAGGCTGTAAGTAACGTCACAGCTCTGGCCCAAGTAGACCGGGAGAAGATCTATCAATGGATCAACGAGTTGTCCAGTCCAGAAACCAGAGAAAATGCCTTGTTGGAGCTAAGCAAGAAACGTGAATCTGTGCCGGACCTAGCTCCGATGCTCTGGCACTCCTGCGGCACCATCGCTGCTCTATTGCAGGTTTCTTCTTCCCTCCTCCTCTCTTAATCCTATGGCTCATTGTGCTTTTAACTGATTACTTTCTTTTTTTAATTTTAGGAAATAGTGAACATCTACCCATCTATAAACCCACCTACGCTCACGGCTCACCAGTCTAACAGAGTCTGCAATGCTCTGGCACTCCTGCAATGTGTCGCCTCCCACCCGGAGACCAGGTAGAGCTGGAAGTTTAAAGAAATCTTTGAAATGGATCTTTATTAAATAGAATATTGATGTACAAACCCATGAATTTCTCACTTCAACTGTTCTCCTTTCGCCAGGTCTGCTTTCCTCGCAGCGCACATCCCTCTCTTCCTTTACCCCTTCCTGCACACTGTGAGCAAAACACGCCCATTCGAATACCTGCGCCTCACCAGCCTCGGAGTCATCGGTAATCTCTTCACCTGGTTTAACATTTTTGCCTGCTCATCGTTTTGAAGCGTGTTTTTTTTTTTTTGTTTTTTTTGTTTCTCATGGATCTCGTCTTTACTCCAGGTGCCTTGGTCAAAACTGATGAGCAGGAAGTGATTAACTTCCTCCTCACCACTGAAATTATCCCGCTGTGTCTGCGCATCATGGAGTCTGGCAGTGAACTCTCCAAGACGGTACCTTTTTGATCTGCATCTATGTTTTATTTTTTTTAGTATGACAAGTAGGCTGTCATCACAAAAATGGTGTTTGATGATTCTCTGTTTAGTTCTGGACAATTAACTGATTCACCTGCATATTAAGAAATATTAATTTCTATTGTTATGCAGCAGTACACTGGACGAGCATAGTTGACTGATATATTCTGTCTTTAGTTTATTATCCATTAGTTGATATTATCGGGTAAAATGTTTGCTAACCAGTTCTCATTTCCAGCCCTGACTGTCTTGCTCGATTAAAAGCCTTGCTTCTATGAAAGTATTTTTAATTTATTTTTTACACATTGTGAAGACTTAAAACCCTTCATTGTACCTCTAAGGTTTTGTAGCAAATGAAATGAATCCCTAACAGAAACGGACTCCTCTTTATATGTCATGCATTCTCTTTTATTTATTACCAGAACTCAAACTCGATAAATGTCATCTTTCATCTCCCTAATCAACTCGGGGCCCAACTTGTGTCCAGGAATAGAATAGACCAGATGTCATTGATCAGTGTTCCTCCTTCCAGATTGTTCTAATTGAATTTTAGCTGTTCTGACACTGACCGATGGCTCAAGTCCTTGAGGCCTCATCAGTATCCTGATGAAATGCTCAATCCACATCTGAACCTGGTTTTATGTGACTGGCCAACTTTGCATCTTATGAGTGAGGCCTCTTACCCAGAAAAGAATACCAAATTTGACCTAGACTATTTTAGAGTCGGGATATAGGCTTACCGGTAAACTGAACTTTGTCCTGCGGTGCATCTCCCTCGTCGTCAGGAGTTTGTTGCTGCTCGTTGCTTTACCCCGCAGCCAATCTCTTGAACCTTCTCCCTTTAGTCAGAAAAGAGTCTTAACCTGCTAAAACACATTGACTTATCCCTCTTTTAAATCAGGACTTAAAGCAATATTGGCACAGGCTTCTGATTAAATAATGGACTTAATAACGTTCCTACCTTTATATATTCCTTTTTATGCCATTTTTAATCTCTTTGACTGACATTTGGCACACTGATTGGATTAAAAATTGCTCCTTGAAATTAATTTTAGATCCATTTTTGAAGTGATGCAGTGAATTGTTCATTCCTTGTGTAGAAATGTCAATAAATAGAATTGAAATTGCTTCTATGTTTGAAGTGTAGAGACGAGACATCTTTTTGATGCCAAATTCCGATATGAGGAAAGGTAAAGTTGATCCAGTGAGATGTTTAAAGTACTTCTTGCTCTTAATTGCTGCTTTAGTGCATTTCAATTCTTTGCATCCTCTTTGCATCCTCACAATGTCCTCCTCACTTCTACCAGTCAACACTTAATCAATAGCTTGAAATACAAATTTACAAAAGAGGAATTAAGTTTAACCAGCAGTTTCTTTTTTGACCACTCTTCCCACTGTACACCGTGTGTCTTAACATTCTCCTTTTGTTTTTTTCAGGTTGCAACTTTCATCCTGCAGAAGATCCTGCTGGACGACACAGGACTGGCCTACATCTGTCAGACTTATGAGCGATTCTCCCACGTAGCCATGATCCTCGTAAGTGTCCATCTACTGATGGCCCATCGGTTACAGAGTCTCCTGCCTCACTGACGTGCTCATCTTTCGCCCCCGCAGGGTAAAATGGTGCTGCAGCTCTCCAAAGAACCTTCAGCTCGTCTGCTCAAGCACGTCGTTCGCTGCTACCTTCGCCTGTCGGACAACCTCAGGTAGGGCGATCGGACTGTGATCTTCTTATTCAGAGCTGGTCAAACTGAGATGAGCACTGAGGAAGTGGACTGGGAGGAGCCTTTGCCACTAGGGGGAGCCGTGACATCAATCAATCAGAGGGCATTCAGCTTGGAGGATTTGAGTTTATGCTTTAATGAGTTTTTAAATGAAGAATAAGCTCTACTCTGTTGAAACAATTCTGAGCTGTTGCATAAATCTTTTTTTTAATTGTCAAATCCATTTTGAAAAATTAATTGCTGATATCCATGATGGTGGTCCTAAGTCGCACTGTGAGAGCAGTCCAAGAGCTGCTATTGTCACTGTTATGCAACCAAAGACAGCGTGCAATAAAGTGTCAGACATTTGACCATCTCCCTGTGTGACTGCTGCTGCGACCGACTTCGACTAATGAACTAATAGAAGTGCAGTATGAATCAGTGCAACACTGGTGCTAAACCCAGATAGATTCTTTGTGGCTATAATGGCAAAACTCATCAAACTTTTTTGGGATTTCTCTCTAAAATCACAAATTCCGCAAGGGTGCCATTCATGCTTGGCCAGAGTCTTTTTTGATTAATGGATAGCACACGCTTATGACGTTTTATTCTTGTGCACTCACGTCGTCATAGGCTGTGACCCAGCTTGGGCAAGCTTTTTTCTTAGCTTCGTGTCGTACAGCGTAGCTATCATACACTTACAAGGTTATTAAATTCACACAATGTGAAGTGGGCATTAGGAAGACTGGTGACATCTAGGAGAGAGGATCTGAGACACCTGGTTCCTAAGAAATGGTCGCAGTGCAGGGTCAGAAGTCTTTAGCACACGGTTTCCTGACCTGTGTTGTTCTCTCTTGCCCTTAGAGCCCGCGAGGCACTGCGTCAGTGTCTGCCCGACCAGCTGAAGGACAGCACCTTCGCCCAGGTGCTGAAGGACGACACCACCACCAAGCGCTGGCTGGCTCAGCTGGTGAAGAACCTGCAGGAGGGACAGGTCACCGACGCTCGAGGAATCCCGCTGGCTCCTCAG
Organism: Parablennius parvicornis; assembly: GCA_900302745.1. NCBI lineage: Eukaryota > Metazoa > Chordata > Actinopteri > Blenniiformes > Blenniidae > Parablennius > Parablennius parvicornis. Next base: position 18,295 of record OMNM01043324.1, read on the forward strand.
TGACAGTCGCTGGAGGAATCCCACCGACTCCTCGGTGACCACAGAATGAAACGTGCTCACCAGCTGCAATTTCTCCCTGGCCAAACGTGGCGATAAGACTGTCTGCCAACTGTAAAATTCAAGGAGGATTGTTTAGTATTTTTTGTTTGTTTTTTTTAGGTTAATTTCTTGGAATTTTCTGGAAATCTTCTGTTCTTTTAAGAGCTAAGAGACTCCAGGTTTTCAAAGCTTAGGCTGATCACTGTAGACAAGACCTCTCCCTCCTCAAAACTGGTAAAAGTTTTTTATGAAGGATGTGTCAGGATTTACTATCGGAATACCAGTATTTTTAAACGGTAAGCAATCGGGAGCAAATAAGATATTTTTTTTTTTTTTTTTTTTATAGCAACCTATGAAATGTGTGTTGCCGCAGTCGAGAACATCTGTATTGCAAATCCAAACCA